>JAJJKW010002074.1:0-15034 GCA_023805745.1 Isotricha sp. YL-2021b | reverse complement strand
AAAAACAATAAAAGCAACTCCAATTGGAATTAGGTAGTCTAAATAATTGAAGAATTAAAAATTAATATATGTTATTTTGGAAAATTGTAAAATGATAAAATAAGAATTTGAAATAGAAGATGAATTACTTACAGATAAAAAATCAAAAAAACAACAAATTATTGTTATAGAATTCCAAATTTTAGAAAGAATTATTATATGAAGACAAATAAAATTATTATAAATTCATAGTGTTCATTATATTTATTATTGCAATCTTAATATGAATAGTAGTTCCTTACATAAATAACATACAATTAAAAAAATATAACAGTATTTAATGGAAGAATATTTTATTTTAAAGATAGGAATATTTTATAGATAATTTCTTTCTGATTATTTCAATAACAATAAAATAATAATTACCGTATGATTGGAAACAATTCTGTCCATTTTTTTCCAAAATTTTTACAAATTTTAAAATATTCCTATAAAAAAGATATCTTCCTTCCAAAAAATTTTGTGATTTGAAATTTTTAAATAAATCTGTATAATAGCATCTCCTAGAATATCTTTAATTTCAAAAAAGATATTATGGAAAATATCATAATCTATTTTATTTTTACTTTTAGAAATATAAAAATTTTTAAATTTAATATATCATCAAGTGAAGCCTCACTACTTTTCTCTATTCTTGACTACCTCTCCTCATATAATATTTTTTATAATATTAATTATAATACTGATATGTAGAAAAAATTTATTGATAAACCTTTACTTTATCATTTATACAAGCTGATTTTTTGAATTAAAATTTTATTTTTTCAAATTTATCAAATAAAATCAAAAATCATAGTAATATTTCAAAAATACTTAAAAAATTTTTGATTACATAATTTAAAATAATTAATTAATGTTTTTAATTCTTAAAAATAAAAAAATGGAAAAAAATCAAAATTTAAATCAAATAACTCATAGTTTTCACTATTAGAAGAAAGAGAAATTAAAAGATTAGAATTAGAACCAAAAATATCTGATTTTGAAGTCATAAAACTTTTAGGAAATGGATCTTTTAGTAAGTTTTCCTAGTAAAACATAAAATAACAAAGGTAAATTATGATTTAAAAATAATAGATAAAAATAATGAAATAAATATAGAAGAAAAACCTTATTTTCAAAGAGAAATAGAAATAATATATAAATTAAATCATATAAATTTTATACAATTATTTGGTTATTTTGAAGATGAATTAAAATGCTATTTTATAATGGATTATATAAGAAATGGAAATTTATATTCATATATATCAAATAATAAGAAAATAACTGTTGAAAAGGCATCAAATTATATAAAACAGTTAGTAAGTGCATTATATTATTTACATAATATGTCTCCTCCAATAATTCATAGAGATATTAAACCAGAAAATATATTATTAGATGATAATTATATAATAAAATTAGCTGATTTTGGATGGAATAATTATTTCAATTATTCTGAAACTAGAAATATTTTTTGTGGAAACCTTTTTATTTAGCACCAAAAATGATTAATGGAAATGGACATAATGAAAAAGTTGATATTTGGTGTATTGGAATTTTATTATTTGAAATGTTAACTGGAAGAAATCCTTTTCTTATAATAATAGAAATAAATTATTATTAATGTTAATATTAAATGGGATAATAATATTGATAAAGATGCCAAAATTTAATTGAATTAATATTAAAAAAAATCCAAATGAAAGAATTGAATTATGATATTTATGAAACATAATTTTATTAAAAAAATTATACAAATGCTGAGGATTCATTAATTAAACCTGAAGAATTTAATTTTTAAAAATGTTTATATTATTTGTTTAGATAATCCAATTGATTTTCAAAAAAGATTTATAGAATGGAAAAAAAAGAAAAGGAAAACAAAATTTAGAATTTAATAATATTTCTACTAGTTCTTCAAATTTTATTCAAAAAAATAATGAAAATTCTGATTTAATTCAAATTAAAAAAGAAAATGAGATTTTAATTCGAGAGTTAAATTTATTAAAGAAAGAAAATTTAGATTATAAAGAAAAATTAGAAAAAAATAATATTTATATCTTTCGATTAGAAAATAAAAAAATCTTAAACTTGATGAATCTAATAAAAAAAGCTTTATAAGAAAAAATTATTGAAATTGAACAATATAAAGAAATAATTCAAAAACAAACTTACTTTATAAATGTTTTATATAGGAATACTCAAACACAAATAATCAAAAATTTAAATTCTTCATTTACTCTAATTAGAAATCCATCTAAAAATTTTTACCAATAAAAAATAATTAAACTAGGATATTAAATATAATATAAAAAAAAAGATGAATTTTAATTTATAAGGTAAATGCATTAAAATTTAATTATATTTTGAAAATATAAGGTTGTAAAAAGTTTGAGATATTATTATTTATTTTTATAAATTATATTGATAATTTAAATAATGTTTAAAAAAATAAAATTATTTAAATTTATATATTTTATCTCTTATTTTGATAAAAGACAATTTTAATTTTTTTTATAAACTTTAATTTCTTATTTAATAATCACGAATTATCAAAATAAAAAAATAATATTAAAAGGAATTAATATTTATTTGTTTCTAATAAAAAAATAAATTTAATTAATTTATTTGGTTTGATGACGTGTACAAAAATTTTCAAAAATTAATTGATAATTTTACAAAGTTTTTGAAATTTTTCAGGTAAATAATTTTGACATACAAATAAAAAGGAAGCATTTAATCCATCTATAACAAAATTTTTTAAAGTTGTTTTAATAGTTTCAGGTAAATCTTCCCAAGTATCTAATAAAAATTTATATAAATCAAAATTTCCTGTTTTAATATTTTCCGTAAAACATTTTTTTCCTTCAAGAATATTTCTTGGGATTAATATTAATAAAGATTTTAATAAATGATTTTTATCTCCTTTTGTTAATAAATATTTTAATGTTTCTATATCTTCTAAAACATTATCATTGTTGAATAAACATAATATAAAGTTTATTCCTTCTGATTGTTCCTGTTCTTTAATTGAATAGCATAAATTTGAAGAAAATAATAAAATTGTTAAAATGAATAAAACTTTCATCTAACTTTTTGTTTATATTTTTTTTTTATTTTTGATTATTTATAGATATAAATACTTTATAAATATATTACTTTTTATGATTTTTAAAAGTTTTCTATTAATTCAATTTCTTTTTTATTTATTTTTTTTAATTATATACTAATTTCTTTTATTAAATTCAGTAAAATCTTGAAAAACATTAATCAGTTATTATAATGAATATATGTGAAAAACATAAATTATTTTATATAAAGAAATTCATAAAATTTTATTAAACTATATTCAAGATAATAGTATAAAAACATCTAAAAATTGTCCTAAAATTAATCTAATTGTTATTTTTGGTTGATAAAGAAATAAAATTAATAATCTTTTTTATTTATTTTATTTTTTATTACCATTTCTTTTTACTTCAAAATTAATTATTATATGGTTTATGTTAATAATAATGATTATTTATTGAAGAATAATATCCTTGATATTATGATAATTTTTTGAATTCAAAATTTCTCATTAAAATATTTTCAACTTTTTTTTCTTTCAATTATTTTATGCATTTTTTACATTTTTATTAATATAACTTAATTATTTAAATAAGTTTCTAATTATTCATTCTTAAAAGAAATATAAAAAAAATTTAGAAAATATTCATAAAATTGAATAAAAATAACTTTAAAATTATAGAATGAAAAATCATTTAACATTTATCTTAAATTAAGTCTTTTTCTAATGATTGAAATGTAAAAATAAATATAAAAATTTTATATAAATTCTCCTATTAGAAAGATTTATAATAAAATATCATTATAATAAAAAAGATAAAATATTTATATTTTTAATTGACAAAAGTTGATTACTTTTAATAGGTTTTCTTTTGGTTAACAATTATCAGATATTGAAAATTAATTAATATCTCTTCCAAAATTATATTCTTTGAAGTAATTGATTCTTTTGAACTATACATTTAATGAAATAATATTTGATAATAAAAATGATTATTCTTTATAAATAAACATTAAATATATATGATGATTAATTTTCAAAAAGAATAAAAATAAAATTTTTTTAAAACCCCAAATAAAATATTTTTAAATATAATTAATAATATCTCAAAATAAAATAACAATTTAATCATATTTAGGTTTATAATCAGAGACAACTTTTTCAATAAATTCTTTAGTAAAATTGACCATTCTTTTTTTATTATCCAATTTTTTAATTTCTTCCATTTCCTCATTAGTTAAATTAAAATCAAAAATATCTAAATTATCTTTCATATGAGCAGGATTAGTACTTTTAGGAAAAACAACAAAACCAGCTTGAATATGCCATCTAAGAATAACTTGAACAACACTTTTATTATATTTTTTGCTCATTTTAACAAAGAGAGGATCATTTAATAATTCTTTATCTCCACGTCCAATAGGAGACCAAGATTCAATAATAGTTTTATAAGGCTCTAATTTTTTTCTTAAATTAGTTTGTTGATAATAAGGATGACATTCAAGTTGTTCAACATGAGGTTTAACTTTACATATTTTTAATATTTCATCTAAATCTTCATGTTCAAAATTAGATAAACCAATACTTTTTACTAATCCCATTTCTAATGCTTTTTCCATATCTTTATAAGCACCACAATAATCTCCTCCAGCTTGATGTAATAATATTAAATCTAAATATTCCATATCAAGTCTTTTTAACATTTTTTTAATTCCTTCTAAAGTTTTTCCTTCTCCATATTCTGAAGGCCATAATTTAGAAGTTATAAATAAATCTTTTCTTGGAATTCCACATTTTTTTACTGCTAATCCTACTTGCTTTTCATTATTATATGCATGAGCTGTGTCAATGTGACGATATCCTAATTTAATTGCTTCTAAACAACATTTTTCACATTCTTCTTCTGAGACTAAAAATACTCCAAAACCAAATTGAGGTATTTTTACTCCGTTTGATAATGTTAATAATGGTACTTTTGACATTTTTTTTTTTTTCTTTTTTTATATGATTGTATTTTTTTTTTATTGGTTTATATAATCTATAGATTATTGTTTTTTTATCAATTTTTAATATGGAATTTTTATTATTTTTTTTACTTTTTTCATTGTTTTAAATGTTTTTTATAGTTTTTACATTTTTTTTTTTGAAGGTTTTCTGGATAGAATTTATATATTTTTTAAAGTTTTTTTATTATGAAAACTCTTATATAGTAATTAAAAACCTTCTTTTTTTTCTTTTCATTAAATGATAAAATTTTTTTAAATTATTTTTTTTTAATTTCAAGTGAAGCATAATGTATTTAAATCCTATATTAATTATTCAAAATAATTATCAAATAAATTATTTTTAAAAAAATCCAAATTAATTATTATATATTATAATTGTTTAATTATGTGTTTTCATTAATTATTTTTTCAAACTTAAACATGAATATAATAGTTAAATAATTTTATTAAATCTTTTTTTAATTAAGATTTTTTTGTAAATAAATTTATTATATTTTAGTTTGTTTATAAAATAATAATAAATTTATTGAAATTTTTTTAATTTAAAAATAAATAAATAAAATATATTCTTTTTATTTTTTTATAAAATGTTAAATTAGAATTAATTGATGGCTTAAAGAAATAATGAATTTTTAAAAATTTAGTTAGAGCAAATTACTTTTAAAAGGGAATTATTTTTAAATGTTATTAAACTTTAAATCCAATTATTTAATAATTCTAAATATTTTTTTAAAATAAAATATTCATAAATACTTAAAAATTTTAATTTATTTACATTATATTTTTCATAAAAAAGGTAAAATAAAGCATTTATTTTATCTATTAGAAAAAAATATCATTGTATAAAAAAAAATAAATAAAAAAAGAAAACAAATAAAAATGATTAAAAACTTAATGAAAAACAAAACAAAAAACTTACATTAAAAAGCTTTAAAAAACTTAAAGACTAAAAAAATAAAATAATAAAAGAAATTATAAGACAAAAAATAATTAAAAAATAGACCTTTTAATATCAAAAATAATTTTTCATTTAAATACACGCAAATTTAAAAATAAATAAATAAACGAAATTGATGTCTGTAAAAATTAGCCAAGATGCATCAGAAATAAAAGCTGATGCAAATAATGAAAGTAATAAATATACTGCAGCAAGTCAAAAAGAAGGAGATATAATTTATGATCTTTCTCTTCCTCAAAAACTTGATATTGAAAAAGTTCCTTTACCTCAAAATGAAGGCCTTCAAAGAGATTTTAAAGAAAAACAAAATTTCAAAGAAAATATTTTTTCCAATAAAAAAATAAAAATAGCTATTATTGTTATAATGTGTATTTTTGGATTATTTTTTTTGAAAAAAATTTTTTCCAAAAATGAAGGTTTTGATTATAAAATCACTGAAAAGGAAAATAAAGAATTTATTGATTTTGATAATTATCAAGTTTTTGAATATGAAGATATTAAAGAAAAAACTACTGAAATTAATTTTAATAAATTATACAAGCGAAGTTTAAATAATATTATTTCTCATACAGAAAAAAGTGATTTAAAATATTTTGTTAATGTTTATGGTAGTGATAATTCAAATAATATGAAAATTTTAATTGGAATTTTAGAAAAAAATCAAGAATATTTTAAAGAAGCTAAAAATAATTTACCTATTATGAAATTAACTTTTAATCCAAAAATTGGAATTTTTGATTTTTACGTTCCAGAAAAAACTAATAATACAATTTCTTATTATTTATTAAATTTTGCTTCAAAAATTTTTTTAAATAAAGAAAATTTTTTAAAAAATTCTAGAAAAAAAAATAAATATGAATATCATACAGTTATTAATAGAAATATCACAGAAGATCAAAAAGAAAAAATAGATAGAATTATAAGAATTGAAGATAATAAAGTTAAAGAAATTAATGAAGAGAAAATATCAAATTATTATTCAAATAAATTAAATTTTGAAGATGATAAAACTATTTTTTCTTCTGAAATAAAACTTGATGAAAATAATTTAAGAAAAAGTCCAATTGAAAGTTATTCAACAAAAATTAAATCAAATATTATTTTAACTTCAAATAAAACAGATATTGAAATATCGAAGAAAACATATAATATTATAAAAAAAATTCAATTTGTAAAATATGAAAATATAAATTATAGAAATTTAGAAGAAGAAAAAAAAAATAATCCAATAATCTTTAATTATGCTATATTCAGAACTAATATATTTGGAATAAAATTAAGTTTAAATGCAAAAGTAAGTTTTAACCAAAAAAATGGAGGAATTGGGGTTTCAGTTATTTTTAATTTGAATGGAGAAGAACTTTTAGTTATGGAAGAAACAAAATATACGAATTATGGTGAAGCTATAAATTTAATAAATAATTTTTCAAAGAATATTTCTTTTTTAATTGAAAATAATCTTTATAAAAGTCTTTCTCAAAAATATAATAAAGTTTATGAAGGAATAAATTCAGAATTAAATTCTTTAAATGAAAAATTAAAAAAAATTCCTAAATTTTCAGATAAATTAAAAGATGTTTTTAAAAATATAGAATCACAAGTTAAAAAAGCTTCAAAATTTATTTTTAATGAAATTTCAAAAGAATCTGATAATTTAGTAAATATATTTAATCAAATAACAAAATCTATTAAAGATAAATCTGAAAGTAATTTTAAACAATTAATTAATACTTCTAATATTTCATTCGATTTTTTTTTCAAAGAAAAATTTGAACAAATTGAAAAAGTTTATGAAAATAGTTTAAATTTCTTTTCTAATATTATAAAATCAATAGAATACCAAGAAAAAAATAATGAATATGGATTTAATTTTGATATTTCAACATATTATGATATAAAATCTATATTAAATTATATAATAAATATTTTTGAATCTTTCAAAGATAGAATATATGATGCACTTTATTATGAAAATATAACTTATAGTTCCTTTGTTACTAATGAATTTGAATATGAAATACGACCATTTGTTGAAAAAGTAAATATAATAGGAGAATTTGCAAAAAATAATATTTCTGCAATAAAATGTTTTGATGATAATTCAGAAAGAGAAAAATTTATAAATAAAATAAACTCAATTAATAATAATGTAAATACAATTTTAAAAGAAATAATTTTTACTTTAAGTCAATCAAATATGAAAAATACAGAAAAAAATTTTAAAGAAATTTCTGATAAATTTAATAAAGAATTTAATGAAATAAAAGAAAATAAAAATAAATTAATGGATAAATTAAAAGATTATGCTTTCTTTGATTCCAATTTTAATATTTATATTGACGATATAAAAAAGATAAGAGATATTGAAAATGAAATTATTGAATCAAAAAGAAAAAGTTATGAAAAAAATATTCTAGAACCTTTAAAACAAATTCCAAATAATAATTATTTAACAAAAGAGGATTTACATGCTTTTATCAAATTAATTAATGAATATATTAAAAGAATAATAAACAATAATTCAGATGGAGAAGAAATAATAACAATTTTCGATGAAAAATTAACTGATTTAATAAATGAAAAATTTGGAAATAATTTATTAGATATAATAACAGATTCATATTCTAAAGAAAATTTCCTTAAAAAAATATTTGAAGATTATTATAATTCTTTTAGTAAAGTTTATGATAAATATAAAACTGAATTTTTTGAAAATTTCAAATCACACGCAAATCAATATCTATCAAGACCAACTGAAATGGAAAATAAATTAATGAACATTCAATTTGAATATAACAAAGAAGAAGAAAAACAAATAGAAAATTTTAATAATTTATTAATCAGTTTTATCAATGATGCCTTGAAAACAAATTATCAAATAATTTATATTTTTTTACTAAAAGGATATAATAATTTCAAAAATGAATTAAAAGAAAATGAGAATTTCGAAAAATTAAATGAAAAATTTAAGACAATTTTAAATAAATTTGTTGATCAAAAAGGCAACATTAATCTATTCATAAAATTTAAAAGAAATAAGAAAGATCAATTTTCTCTTTCAAAATATATTTCAGAAAATGAAAAAAAGTTTACTAAGATTATAGTAGATATGTTAAATGAAATCAAAAGTAATTTTAATAAATATTTTTGTAATTATAACACAGATACAAATTGTACTTTTAAATCAAAATTAAGTTCAATTCAACAATATTATTATCAAATTGCAAAAATAAGAGATTCAATAGATAATGTTATGTCTATTACTCCAATGGTAGATAAAATATTTGATGATTCAATTTTGAGTAGTTTTGAACAAAATATTTTTTCACAAATTTTTTCTAATGCAAGTATTAATGAAGGTGTTTATAAATTATTAAATAAAATTAATAGAAAAATTAAAAAAAATAATTTCAATAATATTGAAGAAAAAATACAAAAAAATTTCAACAATGATGTGAATTTAAATTATTATTTAGATGATATTTTAGGAATATCAAATGTAATTTTTAACATTCATGAAAATATTAATAATGAACTAAAAAATTATCTTAATTCCTTAAATGGTCCTTTTTCAAAGATTATTAATATTTTTAATGAAGAATTAAATTATGTTAAATCAAAAGATTTTCAATTTAATTCTCAATATTATAAAAAAAGTTATGAAGATCTTTATAAAATAATTTCCCAAAATTATTATGATTTAAAAAAAACATTAACTTCAGAATTAAAAGTTCCTTCAGAAACAATATCAAAACATTCATCTTTTATCATTGATAATTTAAAAAATGCAAAAGATTATTTAATAAAAAATATTTTATCAGGTTTAGAAAGTAAAAAATGTGATTTATTAAGTAATTCTCTTTCATTAAATTCATTAACAAATGAAACTTTAAAAAAATATTTCTTTAAATTAGAAAATGAAATATATATAAATATATCTTCATCGTATAATAAAAGGTTTTCCATAATAAAAGAATCTTTAATTAAAAATTTAGACAATTCTTATAAAGAAATAACTGAAAAATTAGAAAATGAATTCAATGAAACTTTTATTAAATATTCACAATTATCAAAAAAAAGTTCAAATTTTGAAATTGGTGAAATGGATGAATTTACAGTAAAAGAAATAGAAAAAATATTTAATAGTTATTTTGATAAAATTAAATTAATATATTCTCAAGAAAATATTTTTGAAAAAATTGAAGATTTACAAAAAACTCAATTTAAAAATTTAACATATGAATTTAACTTTACAAACTTTGCAAAAAATTTAATGGAAGATTTCAATACTTTAATATCAAAATGTGAAATATTAAAAAATAAAGAAAAAGAAGAATTTATAACTAAATTTCCTGATACTATAGTTGAAGTTTTTAATTTATCAACAAATTATTTTAATTTAGGAGAAGTAATAAATCAAGTAAATAAGACATTTACTGATGTTTATGCTTCTAATTTTTCTCCTAAATTTAAAGCATTGATACAAATAATAAATGATAATTATGATTTTATAAATACAGTTTTAGATTCTTCTGAAACAAAAGGAATAAGTAATCAATTATCAAAAAAACTTATGAATATGTTTCCAAAATTAAAAAAGGATATAACAAAATCAATAGAATTAAACTTAAATTTAATAGATAAAAAAATTGATACATTCAAATATAAAGTAAATTATAAAATGATTGATAAAATAATGAATATGTTTACATTAAAAAATGAATTTTCAAGTGATTTATATGATTTAATAGAAAAAAGTTTTACACAAGATTTTAAAATGAAAATGTATCAATATTCTTTAGAAATGATAGAAAATGGATTAATAGGAGATTTAAAAGATAATTTAAATCAATTGGTAAAAAATGATTTATCTATAATTTCAGAAGTGCTTAATAAAGATGAAAGAGAAATATCAAAAACTGTAAGTTTAAAATCACAAACAAGATTAGAAACAAGTATGATTAGTATAAGACATCATTATGAAGAATTTGAAGAAATAATTAATCAATATAATATGGAAATTGAATATGATTTAATAGAAGAAAAAAAAAACATTACTTCTAATTTATTAAAAAATATTTTCAACCAAAATTTAGAGGATTTTCATCATAATTATAATAAATTAAAAAATGAAGAAGTTAGTCAAATTGTTGATACTTTAAGCCTTGTAAATTTTGATGAAATTACAAATATTGTTAAAACTAATATGGAAAATAATGATTTAAATAAAATTTTTGTTGAAAGTGAAAAAAAAATATATAATAATATTGAAGAACTTTCAAATGATGTTAAAACTATTTTTGATGATTTTTTCAAACTTTTCAACCAAAAAATAAATGAATTAAATTTTGAAAAATTTAAAGTTATCTCATCAAAAAATGAAATCAATAATAATATAAATTTCGAAGAAATAAATAATAAAATTATATTAATTGAAAAACAATATGAAGATTTTAACAACAAACTCTTTAATTCTAATTTATGGATTTCATTGTTAAATGGAGAAAATAATTTAACAATATCATTAAAAGAAATTTTAAATAATCTCATAAATTATTTTAAATCAAATAGAAGTATTTTAAAAGACTATTTCTCTCAAAATTATATTGATGAAAAAATTGATAAAAAATTATCGCCTTTCTTAAATTTAATAAATAACTATTTAGAAGACAATAGTTTAAAATTATCTGATAATTTATATAATATTCAATTCAAAATTTATCAATTAGGAAACTTAATCAACAAAAATTATTTATACTCAATAGAGTCAATTTTTAAGAATGGAATAAAAAAAATATTTAATAAAACAAATTCATTAAAATCTGGTGAAATAACAGGAACAAATTTATCAAATAAAAATAAGAAAATAAATTTATATAACGAAGAAAATAATTTTGAATTAAATATTAAAAATATCAATACAAAATATGGTTATTCTTTGGAAAAAGAAAATAAAAATAATTTTAAAGTTAATGTTCATGTTGGATGTGATATAGATTTAAAGTTAGATTATATAATTGAAGGAATTTATAAAAATATTATAGAAGGTAAAGTAGGTTCAGGTGAAATTGGAGTTAATTCTAATTATTATATTTTTAATAATTTAACAGAAATCGATGCTTATGTAAAACAAGATAAAGGAGAATATATTAATATTATACAAGAATTCAATTTAAAAAATAATAAATGGGAAGATAAAGAAAAATATCAATATAATATACCTAAGCAAGATGATATTCATATTCATAAAATTATAAAAGGTTAAATATTAATTAATTTATATATTTTATTAAATTAAATTTTATCTTTAATACTAATTTAAGAATAAATTGGATATTGATTTTAAATATTTAGATTAAAAAAAATTTCTATTTGAAAGAAAATAAATAAATAACTTCAAAATAATTTAAGAGAGATATTTTAGAAATGTATTTTGTTGATAAATTTTGATATAATTCAATATTTTTTTATTTGTATATATTACTTAAAAAGCATAATTATTCAAACATTATTAATATATTGAAATTTTTTTTTAAAACAATTCTGATTAAATAAAACAATTAATTACAATTAAAATACAAGTATTATAACATTTGTTCTTCAAGTAAAAAAAAGGAAATATAATACATCAAAGTAAACAAAATAAAAAAGTATATTTCCAAAATATAAATTAAAATTTAAAAGTATCTCAAAAAATATTAAAGGAATAATAGAATAATGATTCAAAAAACAAATTAATATTTTTAGTCTAAATATTGGAAATTCATTTTTAAAAAAAGAAATAAAGGAAAATATTGTAATTTATATAAAGTATTTAAATTATAGAATTATATTTTCATTTAAGAAATGATTTAATAAATAATTTAATTTACATAAAATATAACAATTGCTAATTATAAATTTACTTAACATAAAAATCTAAATAATCTAAACTATTATCATCATAATAATTATCATTTTTATTTTCATTTTTAATTTTTTGAATTTGCTTTTTAATTTCTTTTTTTTCTAAATTATTATTTTTTTTGATTATTTAATTCTTCAATTTCTATTTCATTTTTTTCAAAATAATCATCAACTTTATTTTTTTTAATAGTAACTTCATAAACAAAATCATAATGATATTTTTCTTTAATATTTTTCAATTCTCTTTGAAGAACTTTTTTCTTCTTCAATTTCAGGAATTTTTTCTCTCACTTCTTCTTTTTCATCAATCATATTTTCCATTTGAACTTTTAATTTTTCATATTCAGTAACAATATTTTCTTATTCTTCTTTTAAATCTCTTTTTTTTCTATTTGCACATATATTATTATAATGTTCATTTATTTTAGAATCTGGAATTTTTGCTCCACATCCTTTTTCACATTTAAATATTAATATTTCACATAAAATTTTTTATAAAATATTGTTTGGTATTAAAATACATTTTGATCATCTAAATGGACATATTGAACTATTTTTTTTCCATTCATTTACAAATTTTACAAAATGATTTTTGGAATTTATACATTTTAATGGCTCTGATATTATTCCATCACATATTGGACATATTATATATGGCTCTAATTTTTCACATTTTTCATTATTTCTATATTGAAACTACTGATAAACATTATTTTCTTTTATTTCTTATACTTTTTTAATTTATTATTTTTGATAATTAAGATTACATTATTATATTAATTTGTAATCTTTTGTTGATAGATTTTATAAGATTCAATTTGTGTTTTTTAAGAAAAATATTTCCAATTTAATAAATTTAGTAAATTGTTTTTTTAAAAATTAATATTTTTTATTTTTTATTAATATTCATATTTATTTGAAAATATATTCAATTTTATTTTCAAACTAATTTTAACAATTAATATAAAAAAATTAAGTTTTCAATATTATCTTTCTTTATTTTTTTTAACAGGAAATATTTTTTTCGTTCCTTTTTTATTTTTAAATACACTTTCCATAAATTTTAAATTTTTTTCTAAAATAATTTTCTTATTACAAAAACCTTTAAAAATTTCTCCATTTTTCCAAGTATAAACTCCTTCTCCATTAATTTCACCATTAACAAAAAATCCTTCAAATTTATCTCCATTTTTATATTTTAAAGTTCCTTTTCCATTCTGAATATCATTTTCCCAATTTCCTTCATAAAAATTTCCACTTTTATAAAACATTTTTCCAAAACCATTTTTTTTTCCTTTGAAAAAATTACCATCATATATATTTCCATTATTATATTCTTTTTTATATTTTCCATTTATATTTTCATCTAAATCTTTTATTGAGTTTATACACTTCTTAATTAATTCTTTTATATTTAAGTTATTTTTTGAAGAAATTTCTAAATGAAAATTAGCATTTATTTCTTCTGATAATTCAACTATTTTTTTTTTTGAAACTTCTCTTTTGACTTCTAAATCTATTTTATTTCCAACTAAACCAAGAATAATTTCACCTCTTTTTAAATTTGTTGTTATCAATTTATAAAAAAAATTCTCGATTTCATTTAAAGTTTTTTTATTTGTAATATCAAATAAAAAAATTATTATTTTTGTTTCGATTAAATAAAATTTAATTATTTCTCTAAATTTTTTTGAACCTGGAGTATCATATAACTTAAAAATAATATTTTCATTTTCATTTATATCAAATGATTTAAATTCATTGATTAAAGAAGTTGTTATTCCTGTTTCTAACGGTTGTCTTTCTGTTATTAATCTTTGAAATAAAAATGATTTTCCTACATTTATATCACCTATTATTAAAGTTTTAATGTAATTAGTCATTTTTTATTTTTTAAATTTCTTTAATTATTTTTTCTTTATTTAAAAATTATTGTTTTAATTAAAATATTTAAAAGATTTAAGTTAATAAAGTTTTTTCAGAATTACAAATAATTCAAAACTTTGATTTTTAATTATTATATTAATTTATTATAAAATATATATAAAATTGTATTTATACTTGGGGATTGGG
>JAJJKW010002073.1:0-15048 GCA_023805745.1 Isotricha sp. YL-2021b | reverse complement strand
GGATAGATGCCGCCGCAATAGATAATGATTTTGCATCACCTTTGACAACCGCTTCGCCGACTAAATCTGATGGCATTTTATTCCCGTCAACCAAACAATATTCTGGTTTTATCCCCAGCGCATTTACCGCCCGAGCCATTGCTGTAAGTGAGGCTTTCAAAATATTCATTTCATCTATTTCTGATGCGCTGCATTGTGCCACAGCCCAAACAATATCAGAATTGTTCGTTATCCAATCGTATGCAATATCACGTTGCTTTTCAGTCATTTTCTTTGAATCACAAATAAGTGGCATATCGTCAAAATCATATTTCTTGAAAACAACCGCCCCTGCAACAACAGGCCCACACAACGGCCCACGCCCTGCTTCATCACAACCTGCAACTATTTTTTTGCCACTATTTTTTTCAAATGAAAAATCAGGAATAATTCGCATAATTTTTTACAATGCCATTTTGTTAAACACGTATTCATCTTCGCTATTATAATACGGCCAACGTCCATCTGCCAATTCTTTCAGTGCTGTTAATGGCTGATTCAAACGCGCACGATATAACCATAAATTAGACATAACACGTTTGATATAATTTCTTGTTTCATATGCCGGGAAACTTTCAATATAAAGCAACGGATCAGATGTATTGAAAGTCTTTTCAAATTTAACCAGATTTCCCATACCTGCATTGTATGCAACCAGCATTTTTATTATATTATTTTGAATTAATTGATGTGACAATAAATCAACAATATACTGCTGTCCCAGAAACATGTTGTGTTCTGGTTTTGACATATCGATATCTGATAAATTAACATCATTTTTACGCGCAACACGTTTTGCCGTACTTGGCATAATCTGCATCAAACCATTTGCACCAGCAACAGATTTAGCGTTTGTTTTGAAACCGCTTTCTTGTTTTGTAATTGCCAATAACAAAGCCCTATCAATAGACCAACCACCCATAGGTTCCCAATTTGGCAACGGATATTGTGCAGAATAAATAATATCATCGTTAATTTCCAACACACCCCTATCCCGCATAACACCAGACACAAGGATAGAAACACTTGGCAAACCATATAATGACGACACCGCATTAACCGCATGCAACATTTTATCCGAAGATTTTGCAGTCACCAGATATTTTAAATATTGTTCAGCCCTGTCTTTGCGACCAACTTGCAAAAGTGCCAGCGCATGAAAACCATATTTGCTTTCGCGCAAAGTAACAATATCTTCATCAGAACATTCTTGATCAAAAAATTCATATTCCGGTTCATCACCCAACATAGTAGAAGCCAGCGCACCATAAAAACTCATTGGATAAGCCGCCGCAATTTTCCAATATTTTTTTGCGTCCGTTTTGTCGCCATCTATGTACGCAGCACGACCAGCCCAGAATGCAGCCTCGGTCTTTCTTGCATTATTGATTTGTGTTAAATCTAAAATCTGACTGAAATATTTTTTGCTTTCACCATATTTTTGTTCTTTGAAATAAAGCAATCCCATTGACCATAAACCATATTCAGAACTTGCATCGCTTGCAACAAAACCCCATTTTTTTGCAAGTTCATATTCGCCGTTTGTGTAGTATAAAAAAGATAAACGACCAGCAAGACGTCCATAATCTTTATCAGATATTTTTGATTTAAAACTTTTATCTTCTAAAATATTACGCGCTGTTTTTGAAGATCCAGAACGTATAGCCTTTTTAAATTTATCTATGGTTTTCTTTGTTTTATCATTATATTGTTTAACAGTCCATGTTTCAGATTGCGCGGTTTCAATATAATCTGTACCAGAAATTATATTAGGTGTCACAGGTTTTCGAACGGATGCTTGTTTTATATTTGCAATTTTATATAATCTTTCGGCCCCAGGCATATCATAATATTTATCCATCCAAGCCTTTAATTCTGCACCACGAGTATGATAAGTTTTTGAAATAAATCTTTGATACAACACTTCATTCATCAAAGATTTATCAACTATTTTTTCTTCTATTTTTTTTGCAGTTTCTATTTTTTCTTTATCTTGTAAAATA
Source organism: Isotricha sp. YL-2021b (assembly GCA_023805745.1). Classification (NCBI taxonomy): domain Eukaryota; phylum Ciliophora; class Litostomatea; order Vestibuliferida; family Isotrichidae; genus Isotricha; species Isotricha sp. YL-2021b. The sequence goes on along the minus strand of JAJJKW010002073.1, from coordinate 13,006 downwards.
AATATCTGTGCATAATTTGCAGCGTCTTCATCAGATAATATATCAACAGATTCATATCCCCATACCGAAGATATGCAAAAAACCGCCAATAAAGAAACTAATATTCTTTTCATTTTTCAGAACAAAGATGTTTTTGGCAACTTGCAGACAATAGCGTCTTCATCAGCCTCTGGAATTTGATTTATTATCTTTTTAAAGTCAGATACGCGCGAAAATTTTCTGTACACGGAAACAAATCTTATAAAAGCGATAGGATCAAGATTCAATAAAGAATCAGACACCATTTGCCCAACCTGAGCACTGGTCACCGTATCATCTGCGCTTTCTGTTTCTAAACGTCTTTGAATAGACGCAACTAATTTTTCAATTTGATCATCTTTGACATCACGATTGCGACATGCCAATTTAATAGAGCGGAACAATTTTTCACGATCAAAAGGTTCTGTTTTTCCGCTGTTTTTAATAACAATCAAATCACGCATTTGAATACGTTCGACCGTTGTGAATTTAGCACCACATTCATTACAAACACGTCTGCGACGAATAATAGCATCGCCAATATCCGGACGCGAATCCGCCACTCTGCTGTCTGTAGAATTACAATATGGACATCTCATAATCTTTAAGATTAGAAAAAATTCATGGACATGTAAAGGAATTTTTAAGTGCAAAAAAATGCTTTTTCAAAAAAATCAAGTGTTTTTTTTTCAAACCGATTCGCTAAACGCTTTTTTATAGGCTCAAAATATGATAAAATAGCATATAAGAAATGGACACAAAGCCCAGAGCGAGAGAAGAAATGCAAAAATATTTAAACCAAATTTTGTGTGGCGATTGTATCGAAATCATGCGCAAGATTCCAAACGCATCCGTTGATGCTATTTTTGCTGATTCTCCTTATAATTTACAACTCGGTGAAAAAACATTGTACAGACCAGAAGATCAAACTGCCGCACGTGCTGTCCGTGACAGCTGGGATGCATTTGAATCAAATGCTCAATATGATGAATTTACACGTCAATGGATGGAACAATGTAAACGTATTTTAAAACCAAACGGTGCAATATGGGTTGTTGGTTCATATCACAATATTTTCCGTGTAGGCTCTATTTTACAAGATCTTGGTTTTTGGATTTTGAACGACATTGTGTGGGTAAAAACAAATCCTATGCCTAATTTTCGTGGAACACGTTTTACAAATGCGCATGAAACTTTGATTTGGGCAACACCCACAAAAACAGGTAAATACACATTTAATTATGAAACTATGAAAAAATTAAATGGTGGAAAACAAATGCGTTCTAATTGGGATATCAATATATGCCTTGGTGAAGAACGCATCAAAGATAAAAATGGTAAAAGTTTGCACAATACTCAAAAACCTATGGATTTATTACGCCGTGTTATTTTAGCATCCACAAAACCAGGCGATGTTATCTTAGACCCATTTGTAGGTTCTGGAACAACTGCCGCGGCTGCAAAAGAATTGGGGCGTCAATTCATTGGTATTGATCGTGAACAAACTTATGTTGATGCGGCACGTGAACGTGTTAATAAAATCCAACCTGTGGATTTATCCGATATTGAAGTATCAGCACCAAAACGTGACTTGATTAAGGTCGCATTCCGTGAATTGATAGATGCAGGATTGCTCTACGTTGGCCAAACATTGGTTGGTCCTCATGGTGATCGCGTTATGATAACCAAAGACGGACAATTAATGCACACATTATATGGCAAAGCATCTATCCATATTATGGCGGCCAAAATTCAACATAGTGTAAGTTTTAATGGTTGGGATTATTGGTCTGCTGAAAAACAAGATGGTTCATTGGTTGCGATTGATGAATTACGTAAATACGTCCGCAATATAAAACAAAATATTAAACAAGCCGCCTAAAAAAATTTTCTATTCTTATAAAAAAAACACCGAATGAATCGGTGTTTTTTTGTATAAACATATGTCTTATTAAATTCCATGTGACGCGGCCACAATATCATCAATAACACATATAGAACCAGAAATCTTACAAGCAGATGGTATGAGTGTAATCTTACCACTTGCATCTTTCAGATTTATTTGAACTTTTGGACAATCCATTAAGTTGTTATTAAATTGTGAACAAGCCTGTTCCCAAGATGCTCTATCAACCACAGCTGATGTAGGTGTGATAGTATCTGGCAAATGCAAGTTCCATTTCACATAGAAATCTTTCAAAGAATCTATGGTGTAAGATTTGCCCAAAGATACAGAATGCAAACCATCGCCAACTTTACATGAAATATTATTCTTTTCAACGAAAGCTGTGATAGCAGTTGCTAAACCACCCGCCGCAGCACCCGTAGCAGCACCAATAGCAGCACCTTTACCGATTTCTTTACCTTTATCTACATCTGTTGGCGCTTTACCCATAACTTTCTTCAACACATCCAATAATCCACTCAATTCATCTACTTGATGTGTTATCTGGCTGACATCTAAACATTGGTTGCTATGATTACACAAAGCACCCGTTGTAGAAGCTTCGTCTTGGATACGCAATGGAACGAACAAACATTTTTTCGCGTAAAATTCAACATCCGAAGCCGTAATACCAGCCGGGGCGGTACAAGTGTCTACACCATTTATTTGAATTTTCCCACTAACAAGTTCGATATTTTCTATAACAGCATTACCTTCTATTTTCACACTAGAAGCTATAATAGCATTATGTATCTTTTTATTATTTTCGTTATCAGTACATTCTTTTACTAAACTTTTGTACCTAATAACCTTTTCACGCAATAAATACAAAGCCTCACATTTTTCTTCATCTAAATCATTAAAGTTATAATTTTCTTCGAATATTGGTGTTGCAGTGAAATGTTTTACACCACCTGATTCTGTCACACTGATACTTTCATTAGCATATGACTTTAACACACCACCTTTACCAGAAGTATATATTGTACCACCCAATGTCTTAACATATTCCGGATCAGAGCAAGGATTATTATGAGCATCATTTTCTTTTAGATATGCTTCGTGTTTATTTTTATATGCACCAGCACCAGCCGCAGCACCAATTGCTGTTCCAAGCACTGTACCACCACCAATACCAACAACCGCTGCAGTCTTCGTATCATTTAACAAAGAAGAGAAATCGAACAAATCTTTGTTACATGTAAACGTAGAACCAGCTTTTTCCCAGACTTCCGCTGGGTTGTCATCTCCAACCGCCCCAAACAGCCAACTGTTTGTAATTAATTTATCTTTGTTGTATGCAGCAACACGAACAAGACATTCAGCCTTAGCCGCATCCCAACGTGCATAATGACCACGATTTCCGTCATAGCCTGTTGTATTAACCTCTACACCTTGAGGTTTGTTTTTAGATAAAGTTCCATTATTAGCCGAATTATACGCACCGACCCTATTATCATATTCCGTATTCACGACATTTGTATCGGAAACTGCTGCAAAAGAAGAACCATATGTATTTCTGTCTAAAAGCAAGCATGTATTTTCCGCCTGATTTGGTGTTAAACCTGTTTTACGCAATACGAAATTATAGTATTCTGGTTGAATAACCCTTGAATTAAAATCTAACCAAACATCAGAACTTTGATGATAGATATTATTACAATTCACACGAACTTCGGATATACATTTATCAACATGCACTTGACATAATTTCATGCCGGTCATAATAGAGTTACGAACGTCTTCGTTAAATAAATCGTTCAAACCGCCCTGAAGCGCACCAGTATTGATACATTGCAAAATATCGTTCATACAGTTTGTCACTGTATATGTTGAATTTTCAACCCCGCCATCCGGACATTTTGTTGTTGGTTGTGGTTGAGGTTGTGGATTTGTTGGAACAACAGGCTGAGCATAATTTGTCTGTGCTGGCTGATTAACAGTTGTCACCGCTGTATTGCCAATAGTAGTATGTCCAACCGTTGGAATTGTTGGCATACGTGCACCCGCAGACATAATACCAACACGGCCATTTTCTGCAGCATTTGCGCCATAGAAAGCCGCAATAACAGCAATGCTAACCACTGATTTTCCAAATAAATTCAACACTTTCATGAGTTTCTCCCAAATTCTTTTGTTATTATTATATCACACAAAGGCTGTCAAAAAAAGTTTTTTTTATTAAATTATCAACAAAATATTTATTCATATTTAATATTGACAAATTATTTATATTGTCTATAATACAAATATGAAAAAAATATTAGATTTTTTAAAAACTAATACATTAATTGTCAAATGGACAATCGCCTATTTTTTTGTAATTTGGGCCGTTTTAAGATTTGTATTTAAATTTGACATGCTGTCCGCACATTATTGGTGGAAGTTTTTTCATGCAACATTACATGGTTTTGGCGGTTTTGTTTTTGGTGTTTTAGTATACAGTATGATTCCAATATATATCGCATCAATTATAACAATATATCGTAAAAACGAACCATTAATCACAATTCCGTATATCGACAAAATTAAAACAAATATCACTTCTTGCTTTCAAAAGTTTGCAAAACAATCTGAACCAATCAAACCAGAAAAAACAGAACAAAAAGAAGCAAAAGAAGAAAAAGCAGAAGAACCATTATATCCTGATGGTCTACCATCTGAATTACGTGTCCCTTTTATGCGTGCTAAAAACCATTTATCTTTATCTGGAACAGTATCTGTATACAACAAACCAAAAACAAATACACAACCAAATACACCATTAGAAATAATGGAAAATGCAAACAATAACATCCCTTTGCCAACAGATTTTGAAATTGCTGAACCTGTTGATACAAACGAAAATATCATCCCAACTTTTACAGATATCAACTTTGACGAACCGGAACCAGAGCCAACATTAACAAATAACACAACAAAATATTTAGAATCAAAAAATATAGAATTCGAAACATACAAAGAATTCGTGGCGACCGAAAAATATTTAATATACGAACATAACGATGGTGATTTTTGGATAATGGACGAAAACACTTGGTTTGCAACAGGCAAACAAATCGATTCACCAACAAACGAATTGATTAGTCTCGCGAAACAAAACGGAATAATACCTGTGATTTATTTACAATCACAAAATATCATGAACATCGAAGAAACTATTAACCAATTTGAAAACTCTGGCATCCGAGTAGTAAAAAATCTTGACGAATTAGACTAGAATTGAATTTCGCTGCAACGTTCATCAACGAAATCATCCGTTTCCCATTTTTTACATGTTCTGTTGCTGAATATAGACCATTTGGTCTTCTTGCAATTACGTTTTGAAATACATTTTTTACAAACCATCGTATCATTATCGAAATCAGTCGTAATTTTTTCTTGGTAATTCCATTCATTTGCAAAATATTCTCCATGAGTTTCAGATGTTTTATTTTCACCTAAAGCATTTTGCGCATCTGATTTTAGCATATTATTTTCTGCAACACTAACCCCAACACCAACAGCCGTACCAGCTATTGTTGCTGCTGCCATAGAACCAAACAGGGCCATAGCAGCTACCTCCGCACCAATTGCTCCCGCAGCAATAGATGTGGCAGCTATTGCGGCTCCCGCCAATTCTGCCGACATAACCAATCCTTCCGCAATTCCTAAACTCGCACCAACCATCGCTCCAGCTGCACCACAAGTGAACACTGTCGCAACAACAATCGCCGCAACAACAACTATACCAATAAGAATCTTTGCCCATAATGATTGGCCAACCGGTGCTTTTGAAAATGCGGAAATCGCCGCCATACCAACACATGCTGCACGCGCTGCCGCTTTTTTAGCATCCTCTCCATTCAACTTTAAATTATTTGCCAATCTTTGTTGAACTTTTGCTAAATCAGTTTGCATTTGTTCGGTATATTTATCATATAATTGATAATAATTATCTTTTGCTTGTTGTAATGCCGCATTTGCGATTGTTTTACGAATTGTATTTGATAGTTTTGGAAAACGTACTTTATTATCTTTGAACATATCTGTCACACCTGGCACGTGGCGCCCAGTAATACAATATTGAACAAAATTGTCAGTTTCAACAGAAGCAATTACACGATTTATATCCGCCTGTAATTGATTTAATTCACTTTTTATGCGTTCTTTTTCAGCATCTGTAATTTCAATATCTTTTTCGTTATCCAATGTTGCAAGATACGCACTGACATCAATATTCCCATCATCTGTGATTTCTACACTTTCCCATTTGATAACACCAGTTATAACACCAGCAAATGGCGCAACATAGCCAAGTTCTTCCGACGTAGCATTTTTATTACGTCCCAATTCATAGTCTGAAATATCATTTATACTTGCACGGCAATCAAACCATTTGAAACCTTTTGTCGAATCCGGTGAATCTGTTGAATATTGACACACTTGATAATTCAAAGATTGTGCACCAATTTTTTCACCCAATGCATATTGCGCACAACTGGCAGTATCACCACAAACCTTGGTCATCGCTGTATCAACAGCGGCTTCACACGTTGCCAACATTTCATTATCAATATTTAATATTACACCTTCGATAATTTGTGCAACCTCGTCATACACCATGTCGCCCTGCACTTTTTCTTTACCATAAACTTTCTGGCAACCTGGTAATTTATCATACGGACACATGCGCATAATTATATTTGTATCCAATCCTATACATTGTGAATAATCAGATCCACACCGATCATTGCTTTGCATACATTCTTTCATTTCTGTTGTACAAGAATCAACACGCATAGCTGATAACTTTGCCAATATACTTGGCCACAAAGTCGATTCTTCTGGATTATCATATGTTCCACCTGTTGCCGCAAGACATGGTTCTAATTCAACACGACAAAAAGATTTTACCATTTCTGGTCTTGTTAAACACGCGTCATACGAAGTATTTCCATCAATAGTATCTTTACATGCATTAACAAAACAGTCCGAAATATTGTTTAAACAACTCGTCCTTATATTTGATTCAGATTTTGATTCTGCTAACTTAATTTGTGGTGCAGAATTTTTAAGGAATGTATCCCAAACATTATCACGTACATTAACACAACTTTTTAACACAGATTCACAAATCAATTTTTTAGATTCCAAAACTTCCATAGTAGACTTTGCAATTACGACCGAAGAATTTTCACCTTTGATTGTCACAGTATTTTGAACACCACCATAAATGTTTTCTTTGCCTACTGTATCAACGCAACCAACAAAATCATTTCCACACCCTGCTGTTGTTTGCATACATTTTGTGAATTCAATTGTGCATTGTCCAAGATCGTATTTATTAGTTTCTTGATATTTTTCAAGTGCAACATCACGTGCATTTTTTTCAGCCACAGCCAATGTTGCACGCCCTTCACGACCGCGAGTTTTTAATGCGTTTTCAAATGCAGCGCAGTCAGCTTTAACTTTCTGGGCATACATATTTTTAATTAAATTTAATTGTGATTTACATTCTGGTAATTTTTCACTGCAAATAGCATGCATATCTGCACGCAATCTATCGCCAATTGAATCGATTGAAGCATCTAAATCCACATCGTCTTCATCTTCATCATCAAAACCAGATGCTGAAAACATTTCGTTTACTTCATCACCAGCCTTGATTTTATCCACAGCACTGTTAACTAAATCAATTGACGATTTAAAATCTTTTTCGATTTGTTTTAATTGTTGATTTAAATCTTTGATTTGATTACTGCATTGACAACGTCCCCCAGATTCGTTATCAATCATACAGCCTGCATCCATACATGCATCGTATTTTTCCTGACATGGTGAAGAAGTTGTAGCAGTTGATGCCACAACTTTCGTTCCAACATTAACCACACTTTGTTTAGTGGCCGCACGTGCAACAGTTCTTTGTGCAGCAGCAAAAGATGGCATCACAAATGTAATTACAAATATAATCGATAAAAATCTAAATATATTTTTCATATTTAATATTGATATTGTTTACATTCTTCTGTTTCATCTTTCCATTTTTTACAATAATCAGATCTGCGATCTTCACATTCTTGCTTTCTGATACATTTTGTACAAATCATTTCATCCATGTTAAATGTTGTTGTCACATGCAATTTATAATTCCACATAGATTCAGACGACCAACCAACCAATTTCCCATCATTACCATGATCACGCACTATCTTTCCAGCAACTTCACCGCCACCCTCTTTTTTCTTTGCTTCACGATAATCATCTTGGACCAGCGCTTCACGTTCACCCAATTCTATACATTTTTTACGTGCTAAATCTTGTTCGTTCAAATGTTCATTTGCTTTATCGATTTCTGCATATCTTTGTTCAAGTTTAGAATTAGTATCAACATAATCTTCTACTAATTTTTCATATTTTTCGTTGTAATTATCTTGTGCTGCAAGCAATGCACCATTAATAATTAAAGAACGAAGACTCTGGGTTAAATTTGGGAAAAGTTTATTTTTTTCTTTTCCAATAATTTGTTCAAAATTGCCATCTTTGGCAAGACCTGTCACTTGACGCCCCGTCATACAATATTGAACTTTTGGATCAGATTCTATCATAGATATAGTGTTTTTAATTGCATTGCTAAGAGCACCAACTTCTGTCTTGATTTTCTCCTTCATCTTATCATCCATAGGATATAATTCTTCTGCAATTTTTATATATTCTTCGCCGGAAATCACACCAGACATATCTGGTAAAGCACTTATTTGTTCCCACAAAATTTTACCACTTATTACACCAGAGAATATACGTCTTTCATGTTTAGTTCTTGATAAATCAGCATTACGTGATGTCTTACCAATTTCTGTATCTAATATCTCTTTAACACTTTGTTTACAATTTGTATATTCACCATTAACTTGTTCACAATATTTTATTTCCAAAGTTCTTGCGCCAACATTATCACGTGTAATAAATTCATTACAGTTATCTTCATTACCACAATTTTTAAGCATCGCTTCACTCACTGCTTTTTTACATACGTCATACAAAGCAGATTCAACACCTAACATCAAACCTTGGGATAACATTGCCAATGTATCTTCAACTGTTTCTTTATTGCCATTGTATTCTTGATAACACGCTGTTAATTTTTCAGTTGGACAGATATCTACAATATCGTAATAATCAAGTCCTATGCATTGTGAAAAATCTTCACCACATCTATCTTTGTCTTGAATACAAGACTTAAATTCTTTTGTACACGCATCAAGACGGTTTTTAGCCAATTCTGCCATAATACCGTTCCACAATCTTGATTTTTCTGGTTCATCGTACGACCCACCTGTGGCTGCAAGACAAGGTTCTAATTCAATCTTACAAAAAGATTTATAATTTTCTGGACGGGCCAAACACATATCGTATGATGCTTCGTCTGTATTTACATCAAAATGTTCACCGCAAGATTTTAAATAACAATCAGATATTGTTCCAACACAGTTTTTACGTAAATTATCTTCGGCATTGATTTCTGCAGTTTTCAAAGCAATCGCACTATCTTTCAAAAATTCATTCCAAACATTATCGCGTTCTTTTTCACAACTATCTAATACAGATTCACATAAAATTTTTTTATTAAGCAATGTATCCATGGTTGCCCCAGATATTTCTGTGGAAACCATATTTCCATCTATGACAACCTTATCTAATGATTGGTTTACATTTTCATTTGCAGACAATGTAACACAACCAGCAAAATCTTTTCCACAACCTGCTGTTGTTTGCATACAATTTCTGAACTCTGACACGCATTGACCAAGATTGTATTTATTTGAATTTTGTAATTCGTTTAATGCAGCATCACGCACAGATTTTTGTGCATCGGCTAACTTTGTATTTATTTCAGCACTTTGTTGTTTTATAGAATTTTCAAATGCAACACAATCAGATTTAATTTTTTGTACATACAGCATCTGCAACATTTCCGAAGATTGTTTACATTTATCAGGCGTTTGTTCCATACACATAGCATCAGCAGCCACATATAATGCATCACCATGTTTATTTGAAACATCGTCTTCATCAACAAATTCTTCTTCTTCCTCTTCTTCATCTGGTGTTAAAAACATCGCATCCCAATCTGCACGAGACAAAGTTTTATTTGTACCATCGGATTCTTTATTGTTTGATTTTTTTGCCTTTTCAACATCACCTAACACAGTATCTGATGCCTTGCCTAATTTAACAAAATCAGAACCATATTGAGCAATAGTTGCGGCCTGTTCATCTTTCTCCAACAATTCGTTTAATTGTTTTGTTAATTCAATGTGTTTATTACTGCATTGACAACGACCACCAGAAACATTATCAATCATACAAAAAGCATCCATACAGCCGAAATAAGATTCTTGACATTCGCCATCGACCAAAGAATTTGTACCAGACTCGTTGATTTTTGTTCCACCAATAACACCCTGCTGTTTCACAGTAGTACGTGCAGCAAAAACACCGCATTGCAAGGATAAAAACACCAGCAAAGAAACAGCAAATATTTTTTGCATATAAAAACTCTCTCCAAAGTTATTTTATTATAACATATTTCTGAAAATATTGAAAATAATTTTTATAAAAAAACACCGCCCAAATGGGCGATGTTTTTATTATTCTGTATAAGAAGTTTCTTCATTAACTTCCCTTTTTATACCGCTTTTTGCATTGTTAATAAGATCTTCGGTATTAATAGTTGGCATCTTAAACGTTGTTGTAGTCTGAGTACCAACTTGATCCCACTTCCAACAGCATCCAGCAGAGATCTTTTCACAAGGATAAGCCGTTCTTGTGACAGTACATACACCTGTTTCACGATCATATGCAGCAGTAGAGAAGAAGTGAGGATGTCTTCTTGATACTGGCATACAACCTGTTTTAAAGATATCGTTATTGCTATTTGATTGCACACTTGTAAAACCATCTCTTTCATTATTTAACAATGCTTTTCTATTACATGCTTTTTCATTGACATCATGTTGGCTATCCATCTCAAGCTCTTCGATAGTTTTTAATCTTTCTGCAATCTTTGCATACGCAGATTCAATTTCTGGTTGCAAAGCCGCTTCGGCTGCATCATATTTTTCACGCAACAATTCCAAAGATTTTGAAATCAAGACTTGTTGATACGAATCCATAAGATTTTCATATATTACATCTTGACCTGAAGTTGTTGTTGCATTTGATACACGACCTTTGATACTTCTTTTATTTTCATCAGTAATTGTTGATTGACCCAAAGATGTATTGTTTTGGACAAAACCTGTGACATCTTTACCGTTCATACATTCATAAACAGTTTTGTCTGTGTACATAACCTTCATTTTGGTATCAAACACATTATTCAAACCTTTTAATATAGATTTTACTTCTTGACTATTTGGATCTGCAAGATCACTTTTTGTAGCATCAAATGTACCGCTATCCAATAAATCATATGTAAAACCTTTATAGCATGCTAATTTATCAATTGGTCTCATCTTGTTAAATGAATCTGTACTTGCACATAATTCATTATCTCTATCTGACTTATAAACAATACTGTTTACATTTACTTTATTTCTTATACGTGGTTCAACCTTGCCCAAGATAATTTCTTCTTGTGTAAAATCATTTACAGATTTTTTGCATGTAATTTTACCAGTGCTATCTTCTGTGCATAATTCAACACGCAACAAAGTATCGAAACTCATATTACCAAGGTTCAAAGTATCACATGTATCAGCATTACCACAAACCTTAATCATTGCTTCTTTTGCACCATTTTCACAACGAGCATACAAAGCATCGTTTATTTGTAATGAATAACCTTGGGCAATATCGGCAATATATTGCAACATTTCATCGTCATTTCTTTTGTTATCTTTTTTACATGCAGCCAATTTATCGAAAGGCAATAAATTAGCAATTGTATAAGGATTCAAACCAACACAATGTGCAAAATCTGCACCACAAATAGATTCTATTCCTGATTTTACTTCTTTTGTACATGCATCAACACGCATTCCTGCCAACATAGATTCTACACCAGTCCATAAACGAGAACCTTCCAAAGCTTTTTTCATAGCATCTTTTGTATTGCCTTGAATTTCTTCACCCCCAGTAGCGATAACACATGTATCTAATTTAACTTTACAAAAATCGACCACTAACAAAGGATCAGATAAACACATATCATATGATGCGCTTTCTGCATTTGGATCAAATTCAGCGGCACAAGCATTTTTAAAACAAGTTGCCAATTCTTTTGTACAATTTTGACGCAAATTATCTTCTGCATTTAATTCTGCGCTTTTCAAAGTTGTGGCAGCATATTCTAAATATTTATCCCAAACTTCGTTTTTATGATTAACACAATATTTCAAAACATTACCATCACAGATTGTTTTCTTTGACAACAATTGATTCATAGTTGCCCCAGATAAAACGATATCAACAACACCTTTGATTGTTCTGTTCTTTTCGTTTACACTTGAAATACCACTTGATGTTTTGATATTTTCTTGTGCCGCAAAAGTAATACATTTTGAATAATCGCTTCCGCATTCGCTTTTCATACAATTTGAATACGCCGTCACACATTCACCAGTTGTAGAATATTTATTTTCTTCACGGAATTTTTCAAGCGATGCGTCACGCAAAGCCTTTTCTGCAGCCTGTAATTTTTGTGTACTTGCAATTTTTTGTTGTTTTAAACTATTTTCAAATGCCATACAATCTGATTTGATTTTTTGTGCATAAATGTTTTGCAACATTTGGACAGAATTTGCACATTGGTTTGGCATTTGTTCGATACACATTTTTGCAGCACTTGAATATAATGCATCACCAGTCTTGCTTAATGCATTTGATACTGCGGAAGAATTAACACTAACATCTGCACCCCCAAAAATATCTTCTTCTTCGTTGAAAATATTATTGTTCCATGCAGATAAATCGAGAGTACGAGCTTTCTTCTTATTTTCTTCTGCTGTTGGTTTTCCAGTTGCTTTATCCCCAGCCGCTTTTGCACGTGCAATCACAGCC
>JAJJKW010000613.1:0-15071 GCA_023805745.1 Isotricha sp. YL-2021b | reverse complement strand
CCCCAATCCCCAATCCCCAATCCCCATGAACTTCAAAAATATAATTTAAAAAAAATATTTGAATCAAATCAAAAAATATTTTTAAAAAAATTAAAAAAGAAAAAAATAATAATAATATTAATTTATTTACAATTTATTTTATTTAAATTTTTGCATTTCTTTTATGATTAAATTTTTAATAAATTTAAAATATTTTTCATCAATATTATTTTCTTCAACAAATTTTTTGACCGTTTCATCAACATTTTCTCCCTTATAAATACAAATTCTTTTTTTTTGATTATCATTTAAATTAACATCTAAAACAAATAAAGGTTTAACACCAAATTCATTTATCATTGAATTATCAAATTTAATTTTATTTTTAGAATATTTAATTTCATTAAAATTATCTTTTTTATAATGTTCATAACTATAATTTCTTAACATTTTTTTAGAACGAATCATTTCTCTTTCTTGTCTTCCTTTTTCTAATCTTTCAATATATTTATTTTCATTATCTTCAATTTTAAAAGAATTAGTAGTATTTAAATAAGAAGAATTATTTGATTTTTTTCTTTTAAATGAAAAATATTTTTTAGAAGAATTTTTACTTAAACTAATATCAGGTTTAAAAGTATATTCTTTATAATTATTTTCAAATTCAATTTCATCATTAGTTTTATTTGAATGAGTAACAGAAGCAAAAAATTTATTATATCTACTTTTAATAGGATTATTATTAGGAATATATTTTGTTATTTTTGGTTTAAAAGTACATTCATTCTTTTCTCTTCTTTCTCTTTCTTTATATAATGCAGCATTAGTTTGTAATTTTCTATTATTATTTCTGGCTATATGAGTAAATAAATTTCCTTTTATATTTTGATTATATTTTACATTTGTTATTGGATGATAAGTTGGTTCTTCTGTTTTTAAATATGCTTTTTTTAAAAAATTATTTCTATTTATTTTTACTATTTTATTCATTGAATTTGAATTTTTTAAAGTTTTTTGTTCATTATTTTCTATTTCATTATTAATATTATTTGTATTATTTAATAGATAATTTTTCCAATTATAATTTATAGACATATATTCTTGAAATATTTTTTTTGATTGAATTGGATTTATTTTTAATGTTGGAAATTTAAATAATAAATTACCTTTATTTCTTGATAAACCTGAATTTGAAGAAGAAGAAGTACTTGATATACTTATACTTCTTTTATTATTTGGATTAAAAATTGTTTTTTCATCTTTATAACAATCACTTATATTTAAAATTGAAAGAGTAAAAATAAATAAATTATTCATCGAAATAATATTAGTTTTATAATTATTTGACAAAGTACTAAACATTTTATTTAATAAAATTATTTCATTTTCATAATATTTTTCTCTTATAAAACCCATTTCTTTCATAAATAATAAAAATTCATCATAGCTTAATCTATCTAAATTTTTAATTTGATTTTTTTTATTTAATTTTTCTATTGTTTTTTCAAATTGACTTTTATACTTATTATAAATAATATAATTGGATTTAGCATTAGATTTAATTTCTATTTTTTTAATCTGATTATTAGGAGTTTTATTTCTTATATAAGTTTCATTAGCTGATAATTTATTAAGATATTCTAAAGTTTTTTTTGGGACATTTCCTTTTGAGAAGGAATCATTTTTGTCTGATTTTGATTCATTTATTTCTAATTGAAATTTTTTCCTTCTATTATATAATCTTTCATATACATTTCCTAATGATTGATTTTCAGGAATTAAAGATAATTTTTGATTTAATTCATTACTATTATTATTTGAATCATCATTTTCAATATCATTTATTTTTATATCCACTATTTCAAAAGTTTGTTTCTTTTTTAAACTATTTATATATAAAACTAACTTTTGAGATAATTTATCATTTGGATAATTTTTATATTTTTCATTAGTTTTTATTAATGTTATTATATCAGGAATTAAATTAACTGAATTATCATTTTTTTGAGATGAAATTAATGCTAAAATTGCAGGATTATTTTTACATATTTCATCAAAATTAACTTCAAATTCTAAATTTTGTTGTTTTAATAAATTTTTTTCTTCTTCTTCTCTTTTTTTCTTATTTTGAATATCTTTATTTATTTTATATAAAGTAATTTGATAATTAATTTCATTTTCATCAGGAATACAATTATCATTTATTATAATAGTATTATTTTCACTTGAAATATTACTATTATCATTTAAATCATTTTTACAAATCATTTTTATAAAATATTTCAAAATAAAAAAAATAAAAAAAAATAAAATTAAATGGAAACGCCAAATAATAATCCATATAAAAAACAATCAATAAAATTAGATAATTATAGAAGAAAATTAGAACAAAGAAATAATAATCAAGAATGGATTTTTGGAAATGTTTTTGGAAAACCAGGAGGAGGAGCTCCTTTAAGAGATAAATCAGGTCAAATTATTTCTAAAAGAAAAACTATTGCTGATGGTAATATAGATAGATTCAATCCTGAAGAATTTTCTAAAGGAGATAATGATGTTCTTATGATTAATCATCAATTAAGTGTTCCTAATA
This sequence comes from Isotricha sp. YL-2021b, assembly GCA_023805745.1. Classification (NCBI taxonomy): domain Eukaryota; phylum Ciliophora; class Litostomatea; order Vestibuliferida; family Isotrichidae; genus Isotricha; species Isotricha sp. YL-2021b. Next base: position 12,499 of record JAJJKW010000613.1, on the reverse strand, counting down.
TTTTCCCTAAAAATTATAATGATTTTCCTATTCAAGATAATAATGTTTTTAATCAAGGTAATTATTTTAATAATTTTAATCAAGGAAATATTGATTTTAATAATAATTATAATGAAGGGAATATTAATTTTAATAGAACTAATCCCCAGTTTTTAAATGGACAAAATAATTTTTTAGAAGGTAATTTTAATAATAATTTCCAATATGAAAATAATAAAACAGATAATAATTGGTATTATAATAAATTTAATAATAATAACAATAATTTCAATTATCCAAATAATATTAATAATAATATTAATAATAATAATCCTTTTATGATGCCTTTCCCATATTTTATTCCTCCTATGAATCCATATCAATTTTCAAATCCATATAATTTAAATAGAAATAATTCTTTAAATAACAATAATTTAAATAATAAGTCAAATAATAATAACAATATAATTTTAAATGGACAAAATATAATAAACAATAATAATAATAATATTATAGAACCAAAAAGAAAAACTCCTTTAATTTCAAAAGAAAGTGATTTTAATAATATAAATCCTGAAAGTGAAGTTCCAGATATAAATATAATAAAAAGACAAAATGAATTAAAAAAACAAGAATTTAAAAATGAATTATTAAAACAAATAGAAGAAAAGAGAAAAAAAGATGAAGAACAAAGGAAAAAAAATGAAGAATTAGATAGAGAAGAAGAAATAAAATATCAAGAATATATAAAATTAAAAAAAAAACAACATGAACAACAAGAAATAAAAAGAAAACATAATTTAAATAAAAAATTACAAATGGCATATGGAGAATCACATTTAAATCCAGAAAATACACAATATACAAATTTTAATAATTCATATTCAATAATAAATGAAAATAATAATTTAACAGAAACAAATTTTTTAGAAGAAGATAATAAAGATGAAAATAATATAATAAATCCAAATGAAGAATTAAAACAACAAGAAGAATTTAAAAAATATATTGACAGTCAATTTGGTAATATTAATGAATCTTTAAATAAAGAAATTGATTCTCAAATGAAAAAAATTAATAATGAATATCAAAGTAATTATACTCCTTTTACTCAAATTTTATTAAACTCTGACCCTGAAAATAATTTAGAAAGAAATTTTGAATATCAAGAAAAAAAAAATAAACATGTTAAAGATTTAATACAACAAAAAAATATGGTTGATTATATTTTAGGAAAAATTGATGAACCTTCTTTTAATCAAATAAATTCTGAAGATATAAAAATTCCTATTCCTTCTTATTTTGGAATTAATAGAGAAAATCCTAATTATGTTAATAAAAATATTCATTTACATTCTACTTCAGATTTAATTGTTAATGATGGTTTTAGTAATAAATTTCCTGAAAATCAATTTAAAAATAATAATAATATAAATAATAATCATAATAATAATGAAATTAAAAGTGAAATAATTAATAATGAAGTTATTGAGAAAGTTAATGAAGAAAATAATATTAAAGAAGAAATAAATGAAAATAATAATATAAATGAAAATTTAATAAGTAATTCAATGAGTATAAGTAAAAGTTTAGATCATAAATCATCTTTTATTCCAATTGAAGGAAATGAAAATATAAATAAAAAAAAAGATGAAATTAAAAATAGTCCAAATGAAATGGATATAAATGAAAGAAGAGATTTTACAGATTTATTTAGAAAATTAGATGAAATTACACAATTATCTAAAAATATTGATCCAAGTTCTAAATTAGCAGGAATAAATTCTTCTTATTCAATTGATTTAAATAGATTAAGAAAAAATGGAACTTATGAAAGATTTGATTATGAAGATGATATGTTTGATTTAAATAAAAAGAATAATCAAAATATACAAAAAAATTCTGTTGAATTACCAAGTGTAAATGAAAGAATACAAGTTCAAAATTCATATAATAATTTTAATTATAATTCCTCAAATGATGAATTAAATACAACAGAACAAGTTAAAAAATTAATAAATGGACAAATTGCTTCTTCATCTGATTAAAATTTTTAGTTTTATATATTTTATAATTATTGTTTTTATATATTTTACAATGTGATTAATAAAAGAAAAAAAATTAATTTTTTTAGATTTTTTTAGTGAATAAATTCACATTATTATTTATATAAGAGGTTAACAATTATTTAATTTATATTTTATTACTAAACAAATATCTATAAATAACATTTATTTATAGATAATTTTTACTCAAAAAAATAATTATCCAAAGAAGAAATTATATTATTTTCAATTTGTTTTTTATATAAATCCTCATTGAATATATTTTGTTTTCTCAGACAAAGTGTTAAATTTTTTCCAGGAAAATCTTTAACTAAATAACATTTTGAAATAAAAGGTTTTTTATAATTTGGAGAACCATCTTTTTTAGCATATCTAATTTCATATAAATCTTCATTATCATTCATTTTAAAACCTCCATTAAGAGTTAATTCTTCATTTATTTTATCAATAGTATAAGAAATCATTGAATTTATACTATAATTTTCATTAATAATAATTTTAATTTTTTTATATATAATTTCACATAATGTATAATAAATATATAATTCAATTTTATTAGTCATATTATTAGTATGAGTTAATTGAATTGATGAATGATAAGTAGAAACAAATGATGATAAATTCTTTGGTGAATTTATTTGAGTCTTGTTTCTTATTATTTTATTTATATTTTGATTTGGAATTTCATTTTTTTTTTGAATTTTTTCAATAAGTAAAGTTACTTTACTTTTACTTTTTTTCATTTTTATTTTTCCAACTTCGTTATATAAAAAAATTTTATTGTGATAGATTTTATTTTAACTTTTTTTAATTAATTTTCAGATATTAAAATCTAAATAAAAAAAAAATAATAAAATACAAAAAATATAAAAAAAATAGTATTATCTTTTTTAATAAAATTAATTTACATTTTCAGAACTTCATTAATAATATAACTCATTTCATTATGTGAATTTTTAAAATTATTAAGTAAATTTATTAATTCATTATTTTGATTTTGATATGATTTTAATTCTTCTCTTAATACATCCTTTTTCTTTGGTTTAAATTTATTAACAGAAAAATCTTCAATCATTTTCACACTTTCTTGATATTGTTTACTTTTACAAAATAAATTATTAGTATTAATTTTTCCTCTAAAATATTCATTTCTTAAATCAAAAGCATTATTTTTAACATTAAGAGTTTCATTATTTAATTGATTAATATTATCATTTATTTCATCAACAGCAGTTTTTGTTGAAGCAATTTTATTATTATATTCTTTTTTCTTTTTATTAATTTTATTAATTTGTTCCATTAAATAATTTAATTCTTTAGTTTTATTAGTTTTTCCTTTAATTTCATTAAAATTCTTTTTATTGTCATTAATAGGATATTTAACTTTAATAAAATCTCTTCTTTGAATATTTTTTTCCATATTTTTAATTATACCTTCTTGTTCACTCATTAATTTTTTATAAACTGTTTTTTGTTTATTAATATAATTTCTCATTTCATCAATTTCTTTTCTTCCACTTTCAGGTTTAATTATTTTTTGTAATTGATCTTGTAATTCTATTTTTCTTTCCCATAAACTTATTTGTCTTTCAGCTTCTAAAATTTGAGATAAACATTCTGCTTTTTCTTCATTTAAAACTTCTATTTCCATTTCTAATTTAACTGATTCATTTTCTAAATTTGTTAATTTTTCTTTAAATTTAATATTTATATCAAATATTTGTTTTTCTAAATTTTCATTTATATTTATATTTTTTTCAAATAATTTTGTAAATTTACTCATTTCATTATCTCTTAATTGTTTTATTGAAAATTCTATTTCTTTAATTTCTTTTTCATGAATATTATATTTTTCATTTAATTTCATTTTTTTTCTATCTAATTTTAATCTTTTACTTCTTTTATCGACACATTCTTCAGTTAAACTATTTAATATATTTTCTTTTTTAACTAAATCTTGTTTTTTTGTTAACCATTCAGATTCTTTTATTCTTATTTCTTTTCTTAATTCTTTTATTTTTTTTTGTAATTTATTTATTGCAACTTCAAATTCTCCTTCATCTTCTCCTTTTCTATTTTGCATTATTTCACCATATATTTTATTTAATTGTTCCATTTCTATTTGTTTTTTTTCTAAATTTTTTTGACAATTTTTTATTTTCAAATCTTTTTTATTATAATCATCTTCTAATTTATTCATTTCTTGAGAAATTATTTCTATTTTATTTTTTAATTTCATATTTTCAGCTTCAATATTTAATTTATCTATTTGAATTCTTATTATTTCATTTGATTTTGCATCTTTTTCTACTAATAAATCAAACATTTCTTTATTTAAATTTTGATTTTGTTTTGATAAATTATTTCCTTGTTTTAAATTCTTTTCTTTATCTGATAATACAACTAAATTTTGTTCTTGTAATTGTTTTGCTTCATTTAATAATTTAACTTTATTTTTATTTATTATTTCTAATTCATTATCTAAATTATTTTGAATTTTAAGTAAATTATTAATTTCATTTTTTGTTTTATTAATTGAATTATCTATAAAAGCTCTTTTTTCTAATAATTTATCATGATTTTCTTGTATTTCTTTCATATTATTTTCCATAGCATATAATCTTTTTTTTAATTGTCTTAAATTATCTTCTAATTCATTATTTTTCATATTTTCATTTCTAATTAAACTTTTATATCTATTAACTTGAGTATTTAATTGTATTTTTTCATCTTCTTGTTCTTCAATATTTTTAATAACAATAACTTTAGCATTATCTTTTAAACTTAAATTAGTAATTGCTTTATCTAAATCTTTAACTAATTCTTTTTTCTTTTCTATTATTTTTTTTATTTCTTCATCAGCTTCAGATAAATTTATTTTTGCTTCTTTTGTTTCATTTTGTTGACTTTTAATTTGAGCATTAAATATTAATTTTTTTTCATTTAAATTTTTTATTCTCATTTCTAAAACATCAATAAAAAAATCTTGTTCTTTTTTTTTTCTTTCTTGTTTAACAATATTTTCTTCTGCTTTATTTGTTGTTGTTTTAGTTATTTTTATATCACTTTTAACTTGTAAATTATATTTTTCAACATATTGAATCATAGAATTTATTTGATTTAAATCTTCATTTGATTCTAAAACTAATTTTTCTTGTTCTTTAACATTTTGAAATTTATTATTATATACTTTAATTTCTTCAGTTAATTTTTCTGTTTCAATTCTTGTTTCTTCTTCTAATGCTTTACATTTAGTATATTCTTCATTAAAATTATTTTCAATTTTTGCAAATCTTTGTTGTAATTCATATAAAGCAATTCCTATTTCTTCTCTTTCTTTTTTTAATTTTTTTGAATCATTATTTTTTTCTTTAAATAATAAACGAAGTTTTTCTTCTTCTTCTTTTAATTGATTTTCTAAAGAAATTTGATATCTTTTTAAATAAGGATGTTCAGGAGGAAGATTTGCAATATTTTCATTATTTTCAGAATAATCATTAGATATATTATTTAAATTATCATTTTCATTATTAGAATTATTATTATTATTATTAAAAGAATCATTTGAATTATCCATGATAAAATTAAATTATAAATTCATAGAATTTAAAAAGAAAAAAAAATCATTTAAAAAATAAAAAAAAATGGGAAATTGTAACATATGTAAAAAAAATGAAGAAACATCAGAAGTACAATTTCCATTAACAACAGCAAATCAAGAATTAGAAGAAAATCAAAGAAAATTTGAAGAAAAGTTTGAAAAAAGGTATTTAAAATTATTTGGAGAATATTTAACTAGTCAAGATTTTAATAATGAAATTCCAGAACAAGCAAAAAATTATATACAAGAAAAACCAAAAAATTTTACTAATTCTTTAAATAATTCTAAACAAAATTTTCCAACTCCTCAACCAATAAAATTTAAAAATGGAAATTTATATTCTGGACATTGGAATATGGAAGGAGAAATGGAAGGATTTGGAAAATATTATTTAAAAGAAGATAAGGTATTAATTGAAGGAATTTGGGAAAAAGGAAAATTAATTTATGGAAGAATATTTTTACCAAATAATGAAATTTATGAAGGTCAAATTAATAATAATTTATTTCATGGAAAAGGAAAAATGATATATTCTGATAAGACAATTTTTGAAGGAGAATTTATAAATGGAGAAAAAGAAAATAAAGGAAAAATTATATTTAATGATGGAGCAATTTATAATGGAAATTTAATAAATGAAATTCCAAATGGAAAAGGTAATTTAATATGGAAAAATGGATATAATTATACTGGTAATTTTATAAATGGAAAAATAGAAGGAAAAGGAGAAATAAAAAATGAAAATAATGGAAGTTTTTATAAAGGAGAATTTAAAAATAATTTATTTCATGGAAAAGGAATTTATTCTTTTAATACAGGTTCAAAATATAATGGAAATTATTATTTAGGAAAAAAAGATGGTGAAGGAGAATATATAACAAATAATGGAATAAAATATTTTGGAAATTTTACAAATGGAAAATTAAATGGAACTGGAATTGTTGAAGATGAAAATTATAAATATAAATGTACTTGGAGAAATGGTTTTGTTGTTGAAACTCCTATTATAGAAATTAAAAATAATGAAAGTGCTCATACTGGAAATTTAGATTTAAATTTAAATATTGAAGATGAAGATATTGATTTAAGTAATTTAAATCATTTAGAAAGAGATAATTATATTATTGAAGGAGAAAATTCTTATCGACCTACTGCTACTATACAAGAGATTTTAAGTTAGAATGTTTTTTCAAAAAAATATTTTTTTTCTCTTTCTATTTGATTTTTTTTTTTTTTTGTTTTTTTAATTATTTTTTTTGGATTTTTGGTGATTTAATTAATTAAGTTAAGTAAATTTTTTTAAAATTTTTTACTATTGAAATATCTTTTTTTTTTGTTTTGCCCATTTAGTCAAGGAAAAAGAATAAATAAGTCTTTCCTTGGTGGAAAGGGAAATATTAATTTTATTCGATAAGTTCTAATTAATTCATTAATAGAATTAATTAGAGACAATATCGAATATTTATAATAGAAAAATTTAAATTTATTAATTAAAACATTAGAATTATTTTTGGTTATAAATAAATTATTTTTTAAATGTCTAATTTTTAAATCAATAAAAAAAAAAATGAATAAATTTAAATTAAAAAGAAATGATTGGTTTAAATAATTTCAAAACAATATTAATGAAAATAAATAATAAAAAAGAATTACAATCTTTTTCAGAAATTGAATTGAATACTTTAAATAAATATAATTCAGCTTCTCAATTAACAAAAAGACATTATTTACCAAATAATTATGTTTTTGATTTTTTAAAAATAAAAAATTCTGAAGCAAGAAATACTTTAGATAATATAGGAGATGAATTATTATTAAATAATGATAAATTAATTTCAAATTTAAAAATTGAACCAAATTTCATTGATGAAAATTTAACTTTATACTTTAATAAAACTATAAATGATATTAAACCAAAAACTCCCTTAAATAAACCAACAAATAATAAAAATTTTAATAATAATAAAAGTGTAAAAACAATTAGATTAAAAAAAAATAATAATAAAAGTCCTTATTCTCTTAAACATCATACTAATATAAAATTGAAAAATATTAATCAATTTATTAATAAACCTTCAAAAGATAAAACATATAATTTATTTGATAAAAATGAAATTAAAAAACATATTAAAAGTAGATCTTCTTCTTTTCATGAAAATAAAATTTGTTTTAGTAACACTAAAAAAACTAATTATAAATTTCCAAAAGTAACAAAAAACATTGATAAAAATTATAATGATTTACAAAATATTTTTGGTCAAAAATTTGAAAATACAAATAAAATTTTTGAACAAATGACTGATTTAGATAAAAAAAATTGCATTTCTTCTCTTTTAAATTTAATTAAAGAATTAAAGAAAAATAATGATATTTTCAAAGAAAAAAATAATTTATTTAAAAAAGAAAATGAAGATAAAAATAATATAATTAAAAAGTTAAAAAAAGATATTAATATTATACAAAAAGAGAGAAATAAATCTTTAAATAATATGAAATCAAAACAATATAATAAAAAAAGTGTTTCTCCAAATTTAAAATTAATAATATCGGATAATTCAAAAATACTTTCCAATAGAAAAACAAAAATAACAAAACCAAAAAAATAAATTTAAAATTTTTTAATTTTTATAAAAAAAAAATTTAAGTATTAAATAAAAATTTATATTTTATTCTTCATCATCGAATTTTTCAAATCTATCATTATTATCTTTAAAAACTTTTTTATCAGAACCTAACCACATAACAACAACTATAGCAAAAACAGGAATTTTAACAATAATTTCAATCCAAGATAATAAAATAGATAAATTATAATTTTTATTTTTATAAATCATAATCCAAATAAAATCAATAACATAACTAACAATAAAACTTAAAGTAGCAAATAATCTTTCATTTTTAATATTATTTGGATCAGGTTGATATTTATGTTTTATTATCATTGTATAATAAATAAATAAAAATAAGAAAAAATTATAATCTGGTCTTTCAATACAATTTAAACCGGCTAAAGCAATACAACCTATAATAAAATAACCAATTGCTTTTTCATTTGATTGAATCATATTTTTCACATTATCCATTTTGATTATATTTTAAAAAAAAAATAAAAATATAAAATATGAAAAAATTAAAAAAATTATAAAATAAAAAATAAAAAATAAATAATAATAAAAATTATTTATTATTTAATGGGATCATTTTTTTCAACATTACTCGAAGTATTATTTTCAAAAAAATTAGAAATATGTTTATTAGGATTAGAAAATACAGGAAAAACAACATTTGTAGATTGTTTAATGGGAATTCATAAGCAAAATTTACCAACAATAGGATTAAATGTCAAACAAGTAAAAAAAGGAAGTAAAAAAAAAAAATTTACAATAAATAAAATAAATAAATTAAAATATATAATATAATATAGATTTAAGTTTGAAAATATGGGATATTGGAGGACAATTTCAATATAGACAAAATTGGGTAGATTATGCAAAAATGGGAGATGTTATAATATTTATGATAGATAGTAGTAATTATGAAACTTTACCTGTTGCAAAAAAAGAATTAACTAGTTTATTAGAAGAAAAAGGAATTGAAGGAAAACCTTTATTAGTTTTATGTAATAAAATTGATTTAGATCCTCATATGAGTGAAGTTGAAATTGTTAAAGAATTAAATTTAGATTATTTATATACTAATCAATGGGCTGTTATTTCTGTTTCTGCTTTACATGGAACTAATTTAGAAAATGCTGTTGAATGGCTTTCTAAAAGAAGTGGAAAATAAATTATTTAAAATAATATTTTTTGTTTTTTTGCTTTTTTTTTTTACTTTTTTTCACTTTTTTTTTAATTATTTATTAATGAGTTTTTTTTTTTGTTTTTTTATTTATTAGTTTATTAATATATTTTTATTTTTTTTTTTAATGTTTTTTTTTATTATCTAGCTTAAAAGTTTAATATTTATTAATTAATTTTTTTATTTATTTTTTTTCATTGAATAAACAATTAGATATTTTATCTATGATTTTTATTCTTCTTTTTTTTCTTCTACAATTATTCTTTTCTTTTTCTTTTTTTCAACTTTTTCTTCATTTTTTTCTTCAACTTTTTCATTTTCATCATTTTCAATTTGGGTATTATTATTTTCATTTTCTATTTTTTCTGTTTCAATATTATTATTTTCATTTTCTATTTTTTCTGTTTCAATAATATTATTATTTTCATTTTCTATTTTTTCTGTTTCAATATTATTATTTTCATTTTCTATTTTCTCATTTTGAATTTCATATTCAATTGTAACTTCATTTTCACTTTTTTTTTTTTCAATTATCTCGCTTTTAATTTCATTTTCATTATTATTCTTTTTTTCAAATTCAATTTCTTTTTCATTTTCTTTTTCCATACTTTTATTTCCAAAATCAACATCACTTTTATTATCTAATTCAATTTCTTTTTCACTAAGATTATCAATATTATTATTATTTTTTTTTTCAGGAATAATTTCTATATTTTCTTTAACAAATTTATCTTTTAAATATCTAATTTTTAAAATTAATTCTGGAACTTCATTAATAGAAATAGGAGGTTCAAAACCAGTATTTTTAATTTTAATAAGAATATCAACATCTAATTTTAATCCTCCAGTTTCATATTCTTCTCTTCTTGAAATTTTTGGTTTTTTACCTTTTTTTTTTTTAATTCCTCCTCCAGAAACTCCAATAAATAAATCTTCTTTTTTTTCTTTTATTTTTAATGTATTTTCCTTATTTTCTAAATTTTCTTTTAAATCTTTTATTCTATTTTCTTCTTTTATATTTTCTTCTTCTTTTGGAAGTAAAGCCATAAAATAATTTATTATTTCATCACATTCTTTTATTTGTGAATCATATTTTCTTTTTGTTATATTAATTGTTGGAATTATAAAAGAATCTATTTTTTCTACTTTTTTTTGTTCTTCTTTTTTTTTTATTTTTTTTTCTTTTTCTTGTTTTTTTTTCAAATTTTTTATCTTTGTTTGACATTGATTAATATAATCTATTAATTCTTTTTGATATTCATATTCTCTTTTTTGCTGATAAAATTTATCGTATTCTTCATTTATTTTTTTTTGAATTTCTTTTTTATCTGCTCTTAAATTATCTATTTCTTTTTTTATTTGTTCAATTTCATTTTTATTTCTAAAAAAAATTTCACTTCTACTTTGATTTAATTCTTTAATATTATCTTTTATTTTATTTATTTTTGATGATATATTCTTAAATTCATCTCTATAACTTTTAGTTGATTTTAAATGATCTTTTGTATTATATTTATAATCATTTAATTTTTGTAAAGGTTTCATATATTCTTCTAATACTTCTTTTTTTTCTAATAATTTTTTTTCTTCTTGTAATGTTAATGAACTAAAACATAATTGTTGTTTTATATTTTTAATTTGTTTTTTTACATCTCCTGTTTTTTTACTAAAATGATATCTATCAAATTTTCTTAAATTATCTGAATATTCTTTTATTGTATCTCTTATTGGTTGATTAATTTCATTTTGAGTATTTATTATTTCTCTTAATTCTCCTTTTTTTTTCATTAATTCATTTTTTTGTTGTAATATTAAATTCTTTACTCCTTTATCATAAATATTATTATTACTTTGTTCATTTCTTATTTCTTTTATTAATGATATTTTTTTTTCAATTAATTCATTTTTTTCTTTCATTTTCTGTTTTAAAGATTCTACTGTTTTTTCAAATAATTCTTTTTTAGGTTCTTCAATTAAATTTTCAGGAATTTTTGGAATTTTTTTTTCATCTTCAATTTTTATTCTATTTACAGGAATTCTTTCATAATAATTATGAGATTTTAATACTTTATTCATTATTGATTCATCATTACCATAAGTTGAATAAGTATCATAATTTGAATAATCATTGTAATTTGAATAATTATTATAATTTGAATAATTATTATAATTTGAATAATTATTATAATTTGAATAATTGTCATAGTTATCATATGTTGAGTAATTATCATAATTTGAATAATTGCCATAAGTATTGTAAGTAGAATAATTCTTATTATGATAATATCTTCTTGGCCTTCTTTTTCTTTCTGTTATGTTTTCTATACTTTTGTCCATTTTCTTTTTTTATTTTTTTTTCAAAAAATTTAAAATAGTTTTTGATTTATGAAAATTATAATTAAATAATAAAATCTAAAATATAATATTATTTTTATAATTATTTAATATTAAAAAATAATTTATATTTTCAAATGAATTAAATAAAGAAAATTATTAAAATCTTGAAAGCATTTATTGTATTTAAAGTTAAATTCTATTTTATAATTAATTAAAATTCTGAAAACCAAACAAAAAAATTTTAAAATTAAAATTAAATAATCTAAACAATAGATTATTTAATTAATCCTAAATTATATATGTTATATTTTATTTAAAATTACCTAAATTTTTATCAGTTATTTCAACTAATTATATTATTTATTAATTACAATAAGATTTGACTTATTTTATAAACACAATTCGTCTTACTTTTTAAACCAATATATCTTAAAACAGCGATTATTAAAGCAAAAATAAATTGAAAAATAATTCCAAATATTAATGCAATAATTGAAATAACTATCATTTCACTTTGTGTTTTAGGAAAAACAGCACAAAAAGAAGATAAGTAATACCAAAAGAAAATCATTAATAAAGTATTTACAAGTAAAAATAAAATTAATTTTATTTTATAAACTCTAATTATTTCTCTTATTTTGCTTAAAAATTCATCATGATCTTTTTCATATCTAATTAAAATAACAAATTTACTTTTAATAGCTAAGAAATAATCAAA
>JAJJKW010002072.1:0-15133 GCA_023805745.1 Isotricha sp. YL-2021b | reverse complement strand
TTTAGAATTAATTTTTAAATTTTTTTTTAAATAATTTTTTTATTCTTTTAATTTTTTAATATAATTTTTTAGAATAATTATTTAATAATTTTTTTAGAATATTTTTTTAATTTTTTTTAAATATTTTTAATTAAAAAGATATCATATATTTAAAATATTAATTTATAATATTTTTATTTTAATCCATAAATATTTTCTAAAAACATCTAATAACATTTCTATTTTAATCTTTTTTGAGAATATAATATAAATATTTTTTTAATTTTTTATTTTTATTTTTTAAATATCATTTTTTCAAAATTGTCAAAAATCTTATTTTTTGAATTTATAAATTTTTTTAAACTTTATATTTTTTAATTATTATTTCATTTTTAGAATTTATTTTTAATCATTATTTAAATTTTTGAACATAATATTGAAATTTTTATTCCATCTTTATATTTTCTATGAATATTTTTTTTAAAAAATGAATTTTCAAGATGATTGAACATTTTAGAATATGATTTTAAATCTTATTTATTAACATTGATTTTTGATTAAGTTTCTAAAATCAAGAAAGAAGAATATATACAACAGTTTTTTTAATTAAGAAATAAGAAATAATAAATAATCAATAAAATTCTTAGTTTAAATTTAAATAAAAATAAGATGGATATTGTTGAGTTTTAGAAATTCGAAATCAGAAGGATATATAAAGACAATTTAAATAAAATTTCATTTTCAAAATAACTAAATTTGTTATTTATTTATTTAAATAAAAAAAAATAAAAAAAAAAATTTTAAATGAAAATTTTATTATATTATTATTCACAGGAATAAATAATAATCAAAAAACAGCAAAAAAATAAAATCTTTATTATTTAAAGATCTTCCTTATTTTTATCATCTTTCTTCTGATCTTTCTTTTCATCTTTCTTTTCATCTTTATTTTTATCTTTCTTTTCATCTTTTTTTTCTTCTTTTTTATCTTCAGAAATATTAATTGAATTTGTAGCATGTTCTTTAATAAATTTCAACATATCATCAACACTTCTATCTCCATTATAATCTAAAGGTTTATCTTTTTTTCCAGCTGGCCAGAATTTTAAAGTAGGGAAACCAGTGATTTGAACTTCTTCTACTTCATTAGCAGTTGAATCAATTTCAGCAATTAAAAGTTTATCGTTATCCTTTAATTTTTTGGCTAAATCAATATATTTTGGGGCAAGGGCTTTACAATGTCCACACCAAGGAGCATAAAATTTAACAAATACATCTTTATCACTTTCAATAACATCTTTTCTAAATGTTTTACCTACTAATTTATAAACTGGTTCGTTATTTTTTTTTGGTGGTTCTTCAGATTTTAAATGTGGTTTTAATTTTCCTTCTTCCCATTCTTTTACAAATTTAAGAATATTCTCTTCGGTAATATCACCTTCCATATTATATTTTTTTAAATCAACTCTTGTATCTGCAATTTTAACACATGGAAGATCTTTTTCTGTTACTCCAATATATTCAGCTAATCTACTTTCTAATCCTTCTTTTACTCCACTAATAACTACTTTTAATTTTCCTACTACTTGGTCAGAAATTTTATTAAATAATTTATTTAATTCTTCAAATTTTTCACTGTTCAAATCAACATATAAGAAAAGACCTGGTTGATTTTTACCAAATATTAATTGAGCAGCTTTATCATCAAATCTCATTACTTTTGGTGAAGCATGTTTAGTAATAAATTCTTCCATATTTTTTTCATTTATTTCATCTTTTAATTCATTTTTTCCTTCATCAAATTTTTTGAATAAAACAACTGTTCTTGGTTTTGCTAATTCTCTTTCAATAAGTTCTGATTTTTCTACTGTACCAAAAACATGTTCATCATCATTTCTAGCAACTTTAGTATATTCTTCTAAATCTTTTGAATCAGAACCGAAATAAACTATTGCTACTTCATTATCATTTTTGAATTTTTCTAGTTCATCAACTGTTTCAATTTTTGTTGTTACTGGTCCAGTTTTTTTTCTCATCCAATTAACAACATCTTTTTCAGTTCTTCCTCCATTATATTCTATAGGATTTCCTTTAATAAAAAGTTTAGTTGTTGGAAAACCTTGAATTTTATATTTTTCTGACATTTTCTTATTAACTGTAGCGTCTAATTTTGCTAAAATTAAATTTTCTTTTTTTAATGTTACTGAAGCTTTTGCGTATTCAGGATGGAATTTCTTACAATGACCACACCATGGTGCATAGAAAAGTACCATAATGTTATCATATTTTTTTAATGCTGCATCAAATGTGTCATCTGTAAGTACCATTACATCATTATCAATTGGGAAGTCATCTGTACAAAGAGTGAATATTAAAAGGGAAAATAATGTTATTGTGATTACTTTCATTTTTTTAAATAATTTTTTTGAGGAATTTCTTGGATATAAACTTTTTTAGTATTAAATATTTTTTTTTTAAAGCTTTACACGTCAAAAAAAAAATTATTTTTAATGGATATTAATAATTAAAAAAAGATTATTTTTTTATGAAAATTAAAATTTTACTATTATTTTAATTAAAGAAAGGATAAATTAATTTTTTTAAATATCATTTAAAGTTATGAATTTTTTTTATTGTAATCAATGTCAAAATTTAAAAAACATTTCTTTAATTTTAGATAATAATATTATGTTAGATAGTAGCTGTTTATCACACAATAATCAAAGTAAAATATTATTAAATGAATATTTTATTCCTGAGAATTTATCAATTAAAAAAAACATAAAAAAATTTGAAAAATATTGTCTTTTTTGTGAAAAACCAATTTCTAAACATGATAATGAATCCCATATTATTCATAATATTTATAATATTAAAGAAAATAAATTATCTAAAATTGAAATAGAACAGTTAAATGAAGGAATTAATAAAGGTATTCAATTATTAAATAATATTATTATAAAATGTGAAGAAATAATAAAAAACATAACTTCTCATTTAGCACATTCTTTACAAAAAGTTAAACATGTTTTCCAAAATGAAATTAATTTATTAAATTTTTTGATGGAAACATATTTTATAAATGAAAAAAATAATACTTTAAGTTATAATATTATAAATAATTTAAGAAAATTGATTAAATTTGATATTAGGGAGTTTAAATCTATTAATGAAAATGATATTTTTGATAATATTTGCCAATTTAATACATATTTAAATAATTATGCTCGAAAAGGATTTATTATTCCTCAAAATAAAAAAATCAATAAATTAAAAAAATATAGCATAAATAATAATAATAAAATTAACTTAAATGGAATAGTTACTGATTTTACTTATGATAATAATTATTTATATATAATTACAGATGAAAAATTCATTAATATATTTTCTAAAAATTTAGAATTGCTCATAAGAAAAGAATTTAATGATATATATTTTGTTCATTTAATTGAAGATAATAATTTTATTGTCACTTCAGATATAATAATATTTTGTTATTTTAAAAATAACGAAATAATTATAAATCAAAAATATAATTTAGGTGATATTCCTAAAAAAATTTTAGTGACTAAAAAAAATCAAATTGTGATAATGTTTTATTTTTATTTCAGTATTTTTGAAAAAATCAAAAATAATCAATATCAACAAATGATTTGTTTAAATGACATTTTCAATGATATAATTGAATTAAATAATGGTAATTTCATTACAATTTATGATAACAATATTAATGTTTGGGATAAAAATGAATTTGATGTAATAAAAAATATTTCATTAAAAAATCATCTTGTAAATGGAATTTTTATAAAATGTATAAATAATATTATATTAATTCAAGATAAAAATGAAATATTATCTTATGATATCGAAGAAAATAAAATAAATAATAATATTTTATTTTCTTCAAATATTCAAAATGTTACTGTTTTTAAAGATATTTATTTAATAATTTTACCTAGATATGGTTCTCTTATAATTTATAATGTAAGTGACTTTTCAAAAATATTAAATTTAAAAATAAAGGGAATTCAAACTCCATTTTTTTTTTATGAGAATAATCCTTTTACATGGTCATTGATAATGGGTAATTGTTTAAAAGAAATAGAATTTATGAATTAAAAAACCATAATTTTTTTAAATCAAATTTTATTTTCAACTAATAATTGAAAATCTATGATTAACATTTTTAATCAATTCAATTTCGGACTTGTGAATTTATTTGAATATCAATAAAACATTTTCAATAATTTCCAAGATATTTTATTTAGGTATCTTTAAGGAACAAAATTTTTTGAATCTATTAATATTTTGTTCTAATTTTATTATTTTATTAAATTTTAAATAAAATATTATTAATCCTTTTCATATTAAATTAAATGTATTATAGAAACAAGTTTATTTGAATTTGTTTTTTTAAAAGATTTTTTATTAGATTCATTTTTATTATTAAAATCAGAGGAAATCTTCTTTTATTTTATGTTTATATTTTTTATATTCTTTTATACAATACCTAAATATCCGCTTGCATATTTTACTACTAGTTCAACTTTTCCACAAAAAAATTTTTATGAAGAAAAAAAAAGAAATTAAAATAATATTTTTCCTAAATTTTCCCAATTATCATAAAAATATGCTTTTCTCTATTTGGAGATAAATCTTGATTATATAGAAGAATTATCTTGATAACTTGATTCTAGTTTTAAATTATCTAGATTTTTTGATAAAACTTTATTTTTTTTAAATTTACAATAATGATGATTACATTTAAAAATAAATGGATATATATAAGGATGAATGTTTGTTAAATCAAATGAGACTTCATTTTCCATTGCTGATTTGGTTTTTAAATTTATTGTATAAATATTTTCAAAATTTTTTAAATAATTTGGTGTGGTTTTTGAGTTTATCATTGTTATTTGTTTTGTATAATTTATTGTTTCTTTATCTATAAATTTTAAAAGTTTTGTTCTTATTTTATTTGTTTTTTTATATTTTTAGGAACTTCGAACTATTGGAAAACTGTCTTCTTTTAAATAAAAAAATCCATTATAATTATAATCATTAAATTGAAATAAATAAAAAATTTATAAAATATTTTTTATGAATTAAAATAATAAAAGTTTTAATAATTTATAAATCTTCTTTTTTTTCAATAGATGATATATCCCAACCTTTATTGTTGCTTTTTTGGGTTAAATAACTTAAATTTGATATAATATAATTTTCTCCTTTATTAATATTACTTATTATAGAGATCATTGTTTTTTCTGAATTTAAATATTCAGAAATATTATTTGATAAAAAGAATTTTTTTTTATTCAAGGGAAATAATAATTGTTTTCCTTTTATTTTATTTAAATTTTTTTTTAATTTTTGATTTTGGTTTTTAACAAATTCACATTTAAATGTGTATATTTCTATTAATTCTTCATATTTATTATCATTTGTTCTATTAGTTTCATTATTTGGAACATTATCTTTGTTTTTATATTTATTATTTTCTTTTGTAATTGAAATTATGACTGCATTTAATTTTTTAATATCAAACAATAAATCTTTTTTCATTAAACTTATATTTTCATTTTCAATTAAAAAAGGCAAAATTTGATAATCATAAAATATTTTTCTCCATTTTGAATATATTAGACATTCTTTTTGAATATATTCTTCAACTTCAGCAAATCTTTTTTGATATTTTTTTATAAGTAATACCTTTTTTTCTAAAGCAGAATATATTTCATTGTATTTTTTAGAATAAATTTCTAAATTTTCTTCATTTCTTCTTTTATATTCTTCAATAATTTGATTATTTACAAGAATTTTACTTTTGATTTCATTTTTATCTTTTTTTAATTTTATTCTTTTTTGAACCAATTCAATTATTTTTTCAATTTTAAAATTAATTTTATCATTTTTTATTTGAAATGATAAAACCATTTGTTTAATAATATCAAGATTAATTTTTAAAGTATTATCAAGATCATAAATGTAATTATTCACATCTTTTTTATTTTTTTTTTCTTTATAATGAAAACTTCGAAAAGTATAACTTAAATAATTATTAGATAATCTTGAACTTATAAATAAATTATTCTTTTCTTCTGATTTAGATTCTTTTTTTAAATTAATTTTATTCCTTATATTTCTATTTTTATTACAATTATTGTTTACCTTTGTTCTTGAATTTTTGAAAAATTTTTGATTGGAATCCCTCTCATTTATTCAAGTTTATTAATAATTATTTTGAATCAATTTAAATATATTTAAAATTAAATCATGTCAACTCCAAAAGTTGGACAAGAAGTTGAAATAAAATATAAAATACAAACAATTGATGGAAAAATTTTAGATTCAACAGAAAATAAGCATTTATTTAAATTTATAATTGGTTCAAATAAAATTGTAAAGGAAATAGAAGAAGAAATTAAACAAATGAAAAAAGGAGAATCAAAAGTTATAAAATTAAATTGTGAAAATATTGAAAATATAATGAACTTAATAAAAGATGGAAATAATGAAAAAATGAAAAATAATAAAGAATTAAATTGTCATATTGAGTTGATAAATTTTTCTGATAAAATTAAAACTGTATATGAAATGGATAGTGAAGAAAAATATGAAATGTCAAAAAAAATAAAAGAAGAAGGGGTAGAATTTTTCAAAAAACAAGAATTTAAAAAAGCTATAGAGAAATTTAAAGAATCAGATTCTTATATAATAAAAATAAATGAAATAGATTTAACATCTGAAATGAAAATGTTAAAATTTTCATTGTTATTAAATCAATGTAATTGTAATAATAAATTAAAAAATTATATGGAAACAATAAAAATTGCTACTGAAGTGATAAATTTAAATAAAGATAATATGAAATCTTATTATTATAGAGGAACTGCGAATGCATATTTAGATGAATTTGAAAAAGCAAATGAAGATTATAATAAATTAGTTGAATTAATGAAATCTACTAATGACCCTGGAGTTGTTTCTTTAAGACAATTAATAGATAATAGGAAATTAAATAAAGAAAATAGGGAAAAAGAGAAAATGAAAAACTTTTTCAAAAAAGGTATTTATGATGATAATAATGATAATGATAATGATAATAATAAAGATAAAAATTAAAATAATATTTTTAATTAAATCAATAAATTAAAAAATATTATTTCCACATTTTCTTTTGTAAAGAATAAATAAAACAAAATGGAAATTCATATTGAAGAATTGATAAAAAAGAACTCTATAATTTTGATAGAAATTAAAAATATAAAATAAATTGGAAATGACTTTAACAAAGATTTAGTTGCTAAAAAAATCAATAAATGAGGTTCAATCTTTAATTTCATTTCAAAAATGAAAATAAATTAATATCCTAAAACAAATAAACTATAGAAAGATTATAAAATTTTTGCCACTTGAGAATTAAAATCTTTGATAAAAATAATATTTGAATTATAATTTAAGAACAATAAGGATAAAGACAAAATTAATTACCTGAATAATATATCTTCTACTAATATGTTATAGGAATATAAATAAGAAAATATAATTTTTAGGAATTTGGCTTTTTAAAATATTATTTATTTTAAGAATTCTTAATTTATTTGAACATCATAGGAAATTAATTTCTTTGTTTTTTCATATATATCTCCAAGTAATCAGATTTTAAATAAAAATCCAATTGAAAAGCTTAATTTGAAATTATTCGATTAATTACTATGATAGTTTATTTCTATTTTTTTCCAACTTAATTGGATTGAATATTTTAACAATTCTAAAAAATTTTATTGTGAAAAATTCCTTTCATCAATTTAAATTATGAAAAATTATTGGAAATTAATAATAAATATTCACAAATAAAAATTTTCAGAAATATTCTTAAATTATCAAAATTTAAATTCTAAAAAAAATAAATCTGAAAATCTTCAATAATTAATTTATATTAGAAAATGTTGTCAATCCCAGAAAAAAATGAAATAATATATCAAGTAATATACCAATCTCTCAATCTTAAAAATTTTTGTTTCAAAAAAGTAACAGAGTTTGGTTTTTTCTTATATTCAATATTTCCAGATAACTTTGAAACACGAAAATATATTTGTATGTCTTTTAATGCTCCTGGTTTTGCTGATATTTTAAATTATTCTGGAAAAGAATTTTTACAGGAAGAATTTAAAGATTATACATATGAAGAAAATGTTGAAGTATATGGAGTGAAATATGATTTTTTACTTAAAATTAATATTGAACCTTTCTTACCTTTATTTCAAAAGAAAAGAGGTTTAAGTGAAGAAGAAAAAAAACAATTAGAAGAAAATAATAAACCTTTAAAAGAAAAATTTAAAAAATTTTGTCTAACTTCAGCTGAAAAATTCAGTTATTTTAGAATAAGAATTTACTCTTCAGTTTTAAAAAAAATGTTATTGGAAGTTAAAGAAAAAAAAAATCCAAAAGTATTTAAAATGAAATTGAATAAAGATAATGATTTATTTATATTACCATTAGCAGATAGAATTCAATTAATTTATGGTGTTAATTTTTCTCAGAAATTAGATATAGTTTTAACAAAAGTTTTTTTACAAGAATTATTAGAAGCAAAAAGACATGTTAAAAATTGTATAGATGCTAAAATATATATTAATAATGATTCAGTTCCAACTTTTATATCTAATGTAGTTAAAAAAGAAAAATATTCTAATGGTTTAGTTGTTTTTGATTTATATGGGAAGGATTATAATATGATAATTAAAAGGGTAAATACATTTGTTACTTTTAGAGAGTATATTCAATATCATATTCATTCTATTAAAACTTTTCTTCATATTAAATTATATCAAAAAGGAAAGGAATTAGAAAATAAATTAAATGCTTGTAGAATTATTCCTTTAGATTATTTAAGAACTATGGAAATTAAAAAAAAAAAAGAAGGAAATTTAAGAGAAAAATTTTCTTTTTTAAGAAGATTAGATTATTTATATAATGACTTAAATAATTAAAAAAATTGAAATTTAATTATTTAAAAAATGTTTTTATTTTAACAAAAAATAAAAATATTATATTCAAAACTATAAAAAAATTTGGATTAAGAAAATGAAAGAATTAAGAATTTTATAATTAATTATTTTTTAATTTATAAAAAATTAATTTAATACTTCTTGATTTATATTAAATGATGTTTTTTTCAATTTCTTTTATAATTTACATCATAACTAAAATTAAACTAAATAATAAAAATCTATAATAAAACCCAAAAAATCCTCATTTTTCAATTTTTATTCTTCTTTCATCCAATTAGCTCTGGCATTCCATAATTTAAAATAAAATTTAACTGGATTATATCTTTTTCTTTTTTCAACATTTTTAACTAAAATAACCATTCTAACTGCAAAATATCTATGAAAGCTAATATTAAGTTTATCCCATTTATCTCCTTTTCTAACACTTCTTTCAATATAACCATCATAATCTCTAAGGACCCTTTCAATAATATCAGTGGTTGAAATTCCTTCAGTTCTTTTAGTTGGAAGGAATCTTCCACTTTCTTTAAAAGGACCATAGAGATCAGGAATATCATTAAAAGGATAAGGTTCAGGATCATGTGCAATATATTTGGCATTGATGCTATCAAGGAACTGCAAAGAACAAATCCACGGAGCATTGACAAAGACTTCATCAGCCCATTTACAGTGTTTGACGCATTCAGCGCGTTCGCTTACTGTCATAATGGGTTTGCCTTTCTCACTGCATGTGTCTTCATCCGAGCAGACTCCTACGATTAAATATACATAAGGAAACATTTTCTTGCATTGTTCGAGAACTTTCGCATGACCATAATGAAAACAATCAAATATTCCATCTGTATATATACGAACTGGGTTCTTTGGGTCATGACCTTCACGAATATTTTCATTTGTTATTTCTAAGGACATTTTTAGGTTTTTTAAAAGATGATTGTTTTTTATATTTTTTTATTTTTTTTGATGCTTTATATTGGATATTTTTTGAATTAATTTTTTTTTTCATTTATTTTATGAATTATTTTTCTCAGATTGATTTATTTCTTGATATATTATGTGAATAATTATTTTTAATTTGTTATTAATAAAAAATGAAAAAATTCTCTGCCTCTTTTCGTTTAAAAAATGCTACATTATTAAGTACTGAAAGTCAAGGTGAGAATAAGAAACAAGGAATCATCAATTATATAGATCCATCAATAATAACATATATATCAAAAGTACAACATGAAAAAGAAAGACCAAGAAAAATAGCATCTTTAAATGAATTTGATAATAAAGAAATAAATATAAATAATGGTTTAAACGATAATATTCATGTAGATACTGATAAAAAAAGTAAAGCCAGAAGAAGTCTTTTATATTTATTGAATGTAATGAGTGGAGGAACTTTTTGTCCAGAAATAAATAGTTATTTTAACGAATTAAGAGAGATGAAAAATAAAGAAAATCAAGAAAATAAAGAAAATAAAGAAGAGCCAAAATTAGAAAAAGAAGGAACTAATGCAAGTGGCAAAGAATTTTCAATTAAAAATCCTATTAAGAGAATTCAAACTTTAAGAGACCAGTTATTAAGCAATAATAAACAAAATCAAAATAATACAGAAAGATTTAATTATCATTTTAAAAAAAGAGAAAAAGATAATGAAATTGAAAAAATTGATGAAAAAGATGAAAATTTACAAATGAAAACTTATACTAGTGATTTTGGTTTAAAAGATTTCGAAAATTATTATTCTGTTGAAGAAATTGAAAAAAATACTCAGACTAAATTTTCTTTTACTTTAAATAAACAAACTCAAGCAAGAATGAAATTATTTAAAAAAGATGAAGAAAATGAAAAATCGAAAAAGCATAAAAAAAGTACTTTTGAAATTAAAAAACCAAATAATAAAAAAGCTAGTTCAATAAATAATAGTAGTTTTAATAGTAATAATAGTGGAAAAAATAATCAAAATATTATAACAACAAAAAAGCCAAGTAGTTTTAAAAAACCGAAAATTGAAGAAAGCAAAAATACTCCTTCTTTTTTTAATGCTATAAAAGGAAAAATTAATGAAATGAAAGGAATTGGAGAAATTAAAGAAGAAATTTATAATTCATCAAATTCTTCTCAAAAATAAACAATATTTAAAGAAAATAAGAAAGTTATTATAATTATAATAATAATAAATAAATTGAAGAATAATTATAAATTTTTAATATAAATAAAAAAATTTTATTTTATTAACAGTTAAATTTTGATTCTTTCTTAAAATTACCATCAACCTTGAAATGAAAACATTTTAAAAAATCAAGAAACAAAAGTTTGGCTGATTCAAAACTCATTTTAAAATTAAATAGATTGTTAAATTATTAATATTTTAATAGTTTCTAATTCCATTATTATTAATATTGAATAAGATAAATATAATTATTTTCTTATATTATTTTAGAATAATTAATATTTACATTTTTTTTATTTTATTTGAATAAAATTTATTGAATTTGAATATTGGAGAATGGCTAATTTTTTTTCTTCCTTTTTATCAAATAATCTTAAAACATATGCTTTATTCAAAAATATATTTTTATTTTCTTCTGGAACTTTATATTCTAACTTAGGTTTATATTCTTCTCTTTTTTTAGATTTAGAAGTTTTAAACATATCTTCAATTAAAATAGTTCTTATTGAAAAAATATTTCCTTGATTATCTAAAAAGTAAATATTATCATCAATATCATTAACAAAAATATAGTAAGGATTATTAGTATCATTAATTCTTTTTATAATAGGTTCTTTTTTATTTGTTAATTTTATTCCAACTATTCTATCATTAAAATTGGTTAAAAAGAGAATTATATCATGTGCAGCATCATAATCAATCTGCGTAATCCAAGTTTGATAATTTTTATGTTTAAATAATATATTATCATTATTATCTAAAATTAAAAGAAGGCCATCTCTTGAACTGGCAGAAAAATAAAATATATTTTCTGAATTTTTTTGGCGAACTTTTAAAAATTTCAAATGTGTTATTCTATTTAAAAAATGATTTTCAAATATTCCCAAACATTTTAATTCTTTTTTATATAAGGAAAATATATAATAAAAAATTTTGTTATTACTATCTGAAAAAATTATTTGAAATGTTTTATTTGAATGATTGAATATTATGTCAAATTTTAAAATAGGGAATTTTTTTTCTAATAAAAACATTTGGTATAACTTTTTTGTGGTATAATGAAATATTAAACAATATAATTTTTTTTCAATGATTTGAATAATAAAAACTTGATTCTCTTTTTGTTTTAGATAAATTATTTTAGTTAATATATTTTTAAAATATATTTCATCAATATTTTTTTTGTACAGAAACAAATAATTATTTTTCACATTAGTTTCTTCTGTTTTAATAAAAGAAGAATAAATATTATTATCCTCTAAATTTTGGAAAATTATATTTAAATAAATTTCTTTATAAGAGGAAAAAGTATCAAAAGAATATTTTAAGCATTCTGCAATATTTTGAATATTAAATATACATTCACATTTTTCTTGCTTTATTTTGATTATATTTTCAATATTTCCATTTATTAAAATAAAATCTTTTGATTCTTGGAATTCATCATCATTGTTATTTATTATTAATTTTAAGGGACTTATTTTTAAATTTTTAAAAGGAGTGTGAATATTTTCAGGTTGTTGTCTTTTTTTTAATAAAAATTGTTCCAAAGTATTGTTTTCTTTTATTTCTTTATCTTTTTTTGGGTATTGATAATTACATTTTCTACAAAAATAACTTCTAATATGATTTTTTTCCTTACATTTTGGACATAATTTTTGACTTCTTTTTAAAAGAGACATTATATATTTTATTTTAAACAAGTTAATTTTTTTAAGTTAAAAAATAAATTTCACAAAAATTGGCTTTTCTAAAAAAATTATTTTATATATTGTAATGTCAGAAAAATTTAAACCACTTAAATCAGTAGAAGGATATATTTTATTTTGTAGAAATATAAATGAAGATGCAACAGAGGAAGAAATTGACGATTTATTTAATATTTATGGAATAGTTAAAAATTTACAATTGGATTTAAACAGGAAAACAGGAAATATAAAAGGTTATGCTTTAATTGAATATGAAACTTTAGCTGAAGCAGAAGATGCAATAAAAAATTTAAATGATTCAGATTTTATGGGACAAAAAATTAAAGTTGATTTTGCTTTTAAGCAACCTCCCCAACAAAAAAGAAGATAAAATTTTATATATATTAGCTAAAACATTATTTAAATTTATTTATATTTTTATTTTTTTTATATTTTAAATTTGAATTTCTTGAAGAATTTTCTTCAATTATTTTTTTATCACCTGTATTATGTTCTTCTTCTATTAATTCAATTTTTTCTTTAATTGATTTTCCTAAATTACTTTTAAGCTTTTTATCATAAATTTCATTTGATTGTTCATTTTTTTGTTTGTTTTTATTATTATAATCTGTAAAATTAAGGATTTCATCTATATTATGCAAAGCAAATTTTTTCTTTTTATTTTCAATTTTAAGAATTATTAAATTAATTAAAGGAATTATCCATAGAAGAAAGCAAAAAATGAGATTAATAAATTTATCATGCTTTATATCTTTTTTCTTGAAAAATATAAATGCTTCTATAAAAAAATATAACAATACTATAATATGAAGTATTAAAAGTATACAACTTTTCATTAAAAAAGAAGATAAAATATACGTATTTATAAGATAGTAAATAATAATCAATATTCCACAACAAAATTGAGGAATAAGAAAATATATTTTATTTATATGATTAATTTTTTCAAATAATTTTTTGAATTTAAAAAATTTAAAAATACGAAAAGAAAATAAAAGTAATCCGAAAAAAAACAAAAAACCGTTAAAACATTTCTTAAAAGAAAAAGAACATAAACTTTCAAAAAAAATATAAAATTTATTATCTTTTGAAAAAGCAGATAAATTGGATAAAGAAGGGACTCTTACTATTTTATTACTATTATCATTATTATTTTTTTTTTTTATATTTAATTTATTATTATCATTTATTTTTAAATTAGGAATATCAATTTGATTAAATTCTCTATTATTTCTATCACTATTTAAATGTAAACAGCTTTTATTTGGAAAATTTTTTTCATATAGTTTTTTCATTTGAATTGTATTATCATTAATATCAATCATAGAAGATTCTTCTTTTGTAATATTATTTTCTTTTTGTTTATTATTATTATCTCCCATTATTGCTTTAATTTTTATAATAAAAAGAAAACATAATACTTTTTGAAAATATATTTTAATAAATAATAAAAATACATTATACAAAAAATTATATTAACTTAATTTCTATTTTTTACTCGGAGCAATTAATTCACTAATTTTACTAACCATATGTAATCTAAATTGTTCTTCAATTAAAGCAATTCCAGAATCATTTTTTAAAATTTTATTTTTAAATTCATTTTGAGCTTTTTGAATCATCTCATCATATTGATCTTCAATTCTATCAATTTCATCTTTTTCTTCATCTTTTATTGATTCTAATTCTAATTCTAAACTACCACAAGCAGGATCATTTTTATCAAAACCACTTAATTGAATTTCAATTTCTTTTATACTATCAAAATAAGATTTTTTAATTTCAATTAATTTATTAAATTTTTCTTGAATTAAACTTTTTATTTTTTTAACATGTTTTTGAAATGGTTCTTTATAAAAATATGTATTAAATTCTGAAACATAATTTTCTAAAGAAGCCATCATTTCTAAAAAACCTTGTTGCTGTTTTGGACCATATACTTTATATTTTCCTAGTTCTTCTGTTGACATTAATAATCGTGGAGCACGAATATTATGTTGATTGTTTGTATTAATTTCATTATCTTCTTCTTTTTTTTCTTCTTCTTCTTTTTTTTCTTCTTCTTCTTTTTTTTCTTCTTCCTTTTTTTCTTCTTCTTTTTTTTCTTCTTCTTCTTTTTTTTCTTCTTCCTTTTTTTCTTCTTCTTTTTTTTCTTCTTCTTCTTTTTTTTCTTCTTCCTTTTTTTCTTCTTCTTTTTTTTCTTCTTCTTCTTTTTTTTCTTCTTCCTTTTTTTCTTCTTCTTTTTTTTCTTCTTCTTCTT
>JAJJKW010002071.1:0-15216 GCA_023805745.1 Isotricha sp. YL-2021b | reverse complement strand
TATGCAAAGAGAAATAATCTGTATTTGAACAAAATAAATATGTTGGCAGAAGGTATGCCGCTGCTTCTGGATGGTTCAATAAATGATTTAACTTCTAAACAGGAGTTTGATTTATATTTGAATGCAAAACCAAAACAAGAATTTGTTGATAAATACATAAACAGGGACAGAATTTATCCTCTGAAAATTAAGGGTGATATAGTATGTTCCGCAAAAATCAAAGGCACAAGAGATAATTATGAACTTGATGCGGAAGCTAATCTGGCAAAAGATTCAAGCATATATTATATGGGCGCAACATTAGGAGATTTGGAAAATTCTATAATAATAGATGTTTTAGCGGATGTATTAAAAGGTACAACGGTTAAAATACAAAATTTTTCTTATGATAAACTTATAGATTCTCAAGGGACAAGACAGACTCGAGTAAATATGCTCAAAGCAAACGGCGGAATTGATATCCTGAAAGATGATTTGTTGTTCCGTGATTTAAGAGTTAAAACCCAAAAACCTACTGATGCAAGAATCTTTAATATAATTTTTAAGAAGCCGTATATAAAACAAGGTCAATTTACTTCTGATATACGATTAAACGGCAAAATGTCCAATCCTAAACTTGTCGGAACGTTTCATATTTTTGAAACAAACATTCCTTTTATGGATACTACTATGAAGAATATTTCAATGATATTTAAGGATAGAACAATTGATATTTCTTCTCTCGGCGAAGTTCTTGGAAACGAAATCAAATTCAAGGGTATATTAAAGAATAAACTTACAGCTCCGTACATTGTAGAGTCAGCTGAGTTGTATTCAAATATTTTGGACTTGAACTATATTACAAATAGAATAAAAATGTCGCAGGTTGATGAAGGCGCAGATTATGGTTCGCTTGAAACATTTGATTTGAAGGATGTTGTGATAAAGAATATCAAAATGATAGCTGATGAAGTTAAGTTAAGAAATTTGACCGCTGAAAAAATAGAGGCGGAGGCATCTTTGAATGAAAAACATCAGCTTAAAATCGATAATTTCAAATTCAATATTGCGAAAGGTTCTCTGAACGGAAACTTCGGGTACGATTTGAGGAATGACGATACTTCATTAAACGTGAAAGCAAAAGATATCAGCGCAAATAATATTACTTATGCTCTCTTTGATTTGAATAATCAAATATACGGAAGTATGACCGGCGAGATGGCGCTGTCCTGCAACGGTAAAGACTTCCATAAATGTATGGAAACACTGAATGGAAATGCAAAGTTTAAAGTTTCTGACGGAAGAATGCCAAAACTGGGTTCGCTTGAATATCTCCTGAAAGCAGGAAACCTTATTAAAGGCGGAATAACGGGACTTTCTATAAATAGCGTGATTGATATAATAACACCGCTTAAAACTGGTGACTTTTCAAATATAAGCGGCAGTTTTTCAGTAAAAGACGGGGTAACAAATAACCTTGATATAACAACAGAGGGCAAGGACTTGAACCTGTTCATTACAGGCAGCTACAATTTTGCAACTTCAATTGCTGATATGGAAGTATTCGGACTTTTATCAAAAAAAATATCAACAATGTTCGGACCTCTGGGAAATGTTTCTCTGAATACTTTGTTCAACGTTATCCCCGGTGTCGATTTGGATAAGAATTCTCTTGTCTTGGACGGCATTAATAAAATCCCCGGAATTGAACTTTCCGGCAAATCATTCCGAAAATTTGTAGCCGAAATCAAAGGAAATATCAATAGCGACAATTACGTCCGAAGCTTTAGGTGGATAAACTAGGGGCAGCGAAATATAACAACTTTATTCCGCTTCTTCTTCTTTATGCGGTTCGATTGGCTGGGGCTTTGTCATCAGGCTAATTAGGCTGAGCGCAATCATAATAACAATCAGTGCCGCAATATAGATAACATAGTTTTTGAGTGCGCCTGTAAAATATGTTGCGACTGCGCCTGCAACAATTGCGATAAAAGTTAAAACCGCAACGGTTTTCTTTTGAGAAAGCCCTGCTTTCAATAGTTTATGGTGGATGTGGTCAGCGTCAGCTACAAACGGAGATTTACCCTTCATAATTCGTCTTAGGCTTGAATATGTAATATCCATTATAGGTACCGCAAGAACCAAAAACGGCAATAAAACCGCAAGCGCCGCACCTTTCATAACGCCGGCTATTGATAGTGTTGCAAGCAAAAACCCTGAAAACAGAGCGCCCGAATCTCCCATAAATATCTTTGCAGGGTTAAAATTGAAGGTCAAAAATGCCAGCATTGAACCTGCCAAAATAAAGGCGATTAGTGCGGTAATCGGCTGCGCCGGAGTTATTGTAACAGCAATTATAGCAAGCGTAATCGAGCTTACGCTGATTACAGAACCGGCAAGCCCGTCAACTCCGTCTATAAAATTAACCGCATTTGTAATTCCTACAATCCACAATAATGTAATCGGATAAGAAAATATTCCGAGATGCAAAGCCCCTTCACCAAACGGGTTAAATATTGTATCAATCTGAACTCCGAGTAAATAGACTATTGTAGCTATGGAAAGCTGGATTAACAGTTTGAACTTTGCGTTCAAATTATAAACATCATCAATAAGCCCTAAAAGGAACATCAATGAACCTCCTAAAAGAATTCCCGATAACAGACTTCCGTAAGGGTAATAGCTTAATAAAACCAGTACCAAAAACGTTAACATCGCACTTGACCAAATTGCGACCCCGCCAAGTCTTGAAATTGGCTGCTTGTGAATTTTTCTCTCTCCCGGGAGGTCAACAAGTCCTTCTTTTTGTGAAAATTCTATAACAAACGGAACTATAAATACTCCGATAATGTAAGAAATAAAAGCTCCTATAATATGTGCTTGAGTTAGTTGTATTATCATATTGTCCTTCTTTTTTTATTCTTATTTTATGACAAACTATTGTAAATTTTTGTAACAAAAAGTGAGTCAGGTAGCAAAAAATATTTTTACAAGTTTTGTAAAAATTAGAAGGATACAATTTATTATTTTAAGGAGAAAAAATGAATAAAATAGCTAAGGTTGCAGGAATCGGTACAATACTGGCATCATCTGCACTTTTTTCGGCGGTACATGCTAATACAAATCAATCAAAAGTAAAAGAGCATAATAATATAGAAAACGGTAAAACAACAAAAGGAAATAATCAGAGCTATCCTGTAATGCCTATGTTGGCCACTGTTTTGGGTATACCGGTAGTTCCTAAGAACAAATACGGACCAATATTTGAAAATGAAAAAAAATTAAACAAAATTACCCAGGAAAAATTGTCGGATAAAGATTATGTCCCGCTCGACAGGGATGTACTTGTGCTTTTCAGGAACGGATATAAACAAGCCGGTAAGAATTTGATAAGTCATCCGAATTTTGATATTGCAAATAAGGAAAATTTTTATAAAGCATTTAAAGAAGTATATAGTAACGTCCATAGAGGATTGAGTGATAGTTATATTACATATGCAGTCAATGTGCTAAAGGATGAAGAATCAGTAAATATGTTTGCTAAAGAACTATTATCTAGAGAAAATTATGATTTGAATGCCATAAATTTTTTCGATTATACTGATGGGCAATACTTGATGCGCAATCATTATTTTAATGCTGCAAAGATGTATATTGAAAATCCGAAAATTGATCTTTTAAAGCGGACGGAAAAGCATGATATCGGCTATATTGAGTGTGCTGCCGTAAGAAAAGATATCGCATCTGCAGACGAAGAATTTGTAAATTACCTTGTACAAAAGACAATATCAAATCCGAATTATGACCCAAATAAAGAAAATCATCTTGAGGAGACAGATTTCGATATTCTTTTAAATCGTGGTTACGGGGTAGCTGCAAAAGAAATATTGAATCTTCCAGAATTCAATAATATAGATTTAACAAAAATCGGTTGGGCAGTTAAGGCAGAAGTTAAAGCAAAAGAAGATAATGAAATATTAGATACAATGATATATAAGACTCTGTTAAATCCGGATTTCGACCCAAATAAAGCTTATAGTGACGGAAGAACAGCGCTTCATGACTTGATTGAATACGAATATTGTCAAGCGGCAAAAACATATCTGAATCATCCTAAGCTTAATATATTACATAGGACAAAAGAAGATGAAAGTTACCTGAGCTATGCAGCAAAACTGGATACTGATAATGATTTAGTAAATTTGATTGCAAAAAAGATGACATCAACTTCCGATTATTACGAACGCAGTTATCGCTATCAAATAAATCAAGATATAGCAAAATTGGTTTTAGGCGATCATTATGATACCGCAAAAATGGTAATAGACTATATTCAAAATGAACAAAGAGAATATAATAAAAGAATAATAAAAGGAACAGTAAATTTAGAAGATTTGAAACAAAAACCTCAGACTTAAAAATCCGGGGCTCCAGTTTACACATTTGCACTTTTGTTCTAATCTCTGTTATAATAAAGCAGGGGAGAATGTAACGTTTAACGTGCAGACTGAGCAAGAATGAGAGTTTTATACAAAGACACATACACATATAAAATCTTTAATATGCTTCAAGGTGAGATTGACGGTTTTGTCAAAACTCTCGGTAATGTTGTTATATACGGTTTAGAATTCTTTAAAGGCTTAAAAAATAAGCCGACAACAATAAAAGAGGTTATGGCGCAGGCTTCACGCTTTGGAATATCATCTCTTCCGATTACGCTCTCGATTGTCGGCATGACTTCAATCATTGTTGCAATGCAAGTTGCAGGTGAAATGGTTAAGCAAGGCGGCGGAAATTATGTCGGGATGCTGATTTCTATTCTTATGGTAAGAGAAGAAGGCGTTATAATGTCCGGATTTGCGATAATTTCAATGATAGGTTCATCGTTGGCGTCAGAAATTGCAACGATGAAGGTAACAGAGCAGATTGATGCAATTTCAGTATTAAAAGTCAATCCCGTGCATTATCTTTTTACGCCGAGAATTATTGCAGGTACGGTTATGATGCCGCTTGTTGTAATTCTTTCCTCCGTTTTTGGTATTTTGGGCGGAGCGATTGCCTCGCATTTGGTTTCGGGACTTGCATACAAAGCGTACTTTGATTCAGTTTGGTTCGGTTTAAGCATACATGATTTGAATGTATGCTTAGGAAAAGCCGTCAGTTTCGGATTTGTAATAACCCTCATAAGCTGCGCTTGCGGAATGGAGGCACGTGACGGTGCAAAAGGTGTCGGACTTGCTACAACAAAAGCGGTTGTTTGGTCGTTTGTTGCAATAGTAATATTAGATTTAATATTTGCGGCAGCATTTTTCTACTAGTAAAGTGATTGAGTGACTAAGTGATTAAGTGATAAAGTTACTCAGTAAAATACAAAAAAGAAAGGAATAATAAAAGTTAGCAGTAAAAGAAAAATCACATATTCACTTATTCACCTGCTTACTTATTCACTTTAATTATGAGTATAGAAGTAAAAAACTTAGTAAAATCATTTGATAACAAAAGAATTATAGATAATCTGTCATTCAAAGTTGATGACGGAAAAATATTATCAATCGTCGGATTTTCAGGCTCTGGAAAAAGTACTGTTTTAAAACTTATAAGCGGACTAATTGAAAAAGACTCCGGCGAAATTAACACCTCGGGCGGAGATATTGCGATGGTGTTCCAGTATTCGGCGCTTTTTGATTCGCTGAATGTATTTGATAATATTTCTTTTGCACTCCAGGAAAGAAAAGATTTAAGGGGAAAATATACACATAAAGAACTAGAAAAAGTTGTAGCGGAAAAATTAGAACTTGTCGGACTCTCGGGAATTGAAGATAAGTATCCTTCCGAGCTTTCAGGAGGTATGCAAAAACGTGTAAGCTTTGCCCGAGCTATCGTAACGGAGCCGAAAATTATTCTCTATGATGAGCCGACAGCAGGACTTGACCCGATATCTTCGACGCTTATTGAGGATTATATTGTAAGACTTAAAAACGAAACCAATGCCGCTTCTATAGTGGTTACTCACCAAATGTCAACCATTCGCAGGACGGCAGATTCTGTATTGATGTTGTATAATGGACATGCAGTTTTTGAAGGTACACCTGAAGAACTCTGCAGAGAAGAAACACCTTACACAAGGCAGTTTGTAGAGGCTGCGCTTGAAGGACCGATGAAAATGAACTAAAAAGGATATAATAAAATGAAAATATCACCGTCTTTTAAAGTTGGTATACTTGCGATAATATCTTTGACAATACTTTTATTTACTGTGCTTTGGATAAAAGGAAGATCTTTTTCTTCAGCTGAAAGAATAGAAGTCCAGTTCAAGGATGTTAACGGAATGCGTCCTGGCTCAGGTGTACAAATGATGGGGTTAAGAGTCGGGCAGGTTGAAGAAATTACTCCTGTTATTGACGGTGAATCGAGTTATGTAAAAATGAAGTTTGTAATAACAGAACCCGGAATTGAAATCCCGAAGGCTTCAATGCTTTCAATTCAACAATCGGGGCTTATCGGTGAGCAGTTCTTGGAAATTACTCCGCCTAAAGTTCTATCGGTTTATATTCCGGTAATAAACAAAGATTTGATTTTGAATGATGCACCTGTAGAAATCAAACTTGATGATAAATTTTACGATGTCGGAAAAGTTAAGAATTCACAAATTATGACATCAAAACTTGTTCCGATTGAACTTTCTGAATTTGTAAAAACGGATTATGCATATAAAATTGATTATGTTGTAAATCTTCCGGGGCTTATATTGCCTCACTTTATGACAGGTAAGATTGTAACTCAAGACGGCATTAAAAAATTGAGAGTTGCACCTCTTGATAATTCGGCACTTCCGTATCCTAAGCAAACATCACCTTATACAATAGTTGAGCCGATGAGAATTGCAGACTTTATGGACTTGCAATATCAAGCGGCAGAATCATTAACAGAGATGAGCAAAATGGTTAATGATTTGATGAATGATAAGATGATAGCAGAAATTCGTGATTCTGTTTCTAACTTCAAGCAGTTGACTGCTCAGGCAACATCAACTTTGGAAAATACAGAAAAACTTGTTGAATCTTCACAAAATGATATTGATGCAGCACTATGGATGTTGAGTGATGTTTCAAATAACTTTAATAAACTTGCAACCAATATAAACGGTATAGTTGGGGATGAAAAATTTAAACCTGCAATGTATCAGACTGCAGATGCTGTTTCTAAACTTTCAGAACAGCTTTCACCGATTGTTGGTGCAATTGATGCCAAAGGATTTGCAGAAGACTTGAATGCAGTTATGAAAAACATGAACGAGATTTCGACTTCTGTTAACAGAATGACTAAAGATGACAATTTGAAGGTTAAGATAACGACTTCAATTGATAATTTGAATACAACAATGTGCGAAGTAACAAATGCACTTGAAACTATAAACGGTAATAACAAAAATGACACCGAGGGCTTGAAACAAATCGTTGAAGATACTTCTGTTACGGTTTCTAATTTGAAGAAATTCTCGGAAAAATTAAATAAAAGATTCTTATTATTCAGACTAATGTTTTAGTTGATAAGTTTATTTAGTTTTGTAAACCCTTTATTCTAAAAATATTATCTTTGTTATACAATACCTAATGGAGTGTTATTAGGAGGAGTATTTATGCTGAATAAAGCGGTTGAATATATAAAAGGTGTGATAGCGGACTTTGAACCTGAAGTTGGTATAATTCTTGGTTCGGGGCTCGGTGAGCTTGCGGACGAATATTGCGATACAGCAATTAATTATTCTGACATTCCCGGATTCGAAGTTTCAACAGTTTCAGGTCATAAGGGACGACTTGTGTTTGCCCAAATCAACGGTAAAAAAGTTGTTATGATGCAAGGTCGTTTTCACTTTTATGAAGGACATTCAATTCAAAAAGTTGTATTCCCGGTAAAAGTTATGAAAAAACTTGGTGTTAAAACTCTTATAATTACAAATGCCGCTGGCGGTGTAAATCCGAATTTCAGACCTTCTGATTTGATGATAATAACAGACCACATAAATTATATGGGTGTAAATCCGCTAATCGGAATGAACGATGATTCTATGGGCGAGCGATTCCCTGATATGAGTGAAATCTATAAATCAGATTTGATAGAAATGGTTCATAAAGTCGGTGATTCTATCGGGGTGGATTTACAAGAAGGTGTTTATATGGCGCTAACCGGTCCTTCTTATGAAACTCCTGCGGAAGTTCGTATGGCAGGAATTTTAGGGGCCGATGCAGTCGGTATGTCAACTGTTCCGGAAGCAATAGTTGCATCTTGGGCAAAAATGGATGTAATAGGTATCAGTTGTATCTGTAATTCTGCCGCAGGAGTAAGCACAGTAGGACTTTCGCATGAAGATGTTATAAAAGCGGCAAATGTTGCAAAAGATAAGTTTAAAAGACTTGTAACAGAGGTTTTAAAGAAATTAAAATGAGACTCGACAAATTTTTAAAAGTATCAAGACTGATTAAAAGAAGGACTGTAGCAAATTCTGTATCGGAATCGGGCAGAGTCCTTGTAAACGGTAATGTAGCAAAGCCTGCAAAACAACTCAATGTTGGG
This sequence comes from Isotricha sp. YL-2021b, assembly GCA_023805745.1. Lineage (NCBI taxonomy): Eukaryota > Ciliophora > Litostomatea > Vestibuliferida > Isotrichidae > Isotricha > Isotricha sp. YL-2021b. The sequence goes on along the minus strand of JAJJKW010002071.1, from coordinate 6,663 downwards.
GATATTATTGAAATTGAATTTTCAGGACATAAAGAAAAATACGAAGTTCTTATTGTTCCGACAGGTAATGTCAGTATTCAAGAGGCACAGACTTTATATAAGGTATTAGAATAATGCACGAAATATTTTTACATATGAATAATTGGTTTCAGGCAATGGGAGTGCAAGGACTTGCAATAAATTCTTGCGTTGAAAGTTTTTTTCTTGTTCCGCCGCCTGATTTTTTGCTAATAGCAATGGATTTAGCAAAACCCAAACTCGCTCTTTATTATGCGACAGTTTGTACGATTGCATCAGCCATTGGCGGAGTTATAGGATATTTAATAGGTAAGTTTGGCGGAAGACCTGTATTTAATATTCTATTTAAAAAACATAAGGATAAATTTGATTCGGTTGAAGCGATGTATAAAGAGTATGGCTCTTTTGCGGTATTTTTCTCGGCTTTTACTCCGATACCGTATAAGGTATTTACAATTGCAAGCGGAATTCTTGATATGAACTTTATCAAATTCTTTATTGCAAGCTTTTTTGGACGCGGCGCAAGATTTTTCCTTGTAAGTATTGTTCTTATGTTTTTTGGAGAAGCCGTAAAAAAATATATTGAACTTGTTATTTTTGTAGTAACATTAATCATAATAATATTCTGTATCGTTGTTTATAAAAAACGTCATTCGATAATAAAAATAAAGGATAAAGAAAATGCCGATAATTAACGAACATTTTGTAATCCATACACACGGAAACACTGATATTATAAATATCACAAAACATGTACAAAATTGTGTGTATAAGCACGAACTAAAAGATGGTCTTGTTTGTGTATCAATACAAGGGAGTACTTCAGCTGTTACAACTATAGAGTATGAAGAGGGGTTAGTGCAGGATTTAAAAGAGGCTCTAGAAAAAGTCGCACCATCAGGGGTTGATTACCACCATGATGAAATCTGGCACGACGGAAACGGTTATGCTCACGTAAGAGCCGCTCTTGTCGGAAGCTCAGTAAATATTGCACTACAAGACGGTCTTTTAAATCTTGGCACATGGCAGCAAGTTGTACTTTTGGATTTCGATAATAAAGAACGTTCAAGAAATATAACCGTACAGATAGTTTATTAATTATATTTAGAATTTATGTTAAATCTATACGTCACATCATCAAAAAGAAAATGCGGAAAAACATTTGTATCAGCGGGTCTTGCAGGTACAATGCAAAGCCTCGGGTACAAGACGGGAGTATATAAACCTGTTCAAACATCAGGAATTGAACGTGGCGGTTTTACGCAATCACCCGATATAACTCATGTAAAAACAATTGACCCGTATATAATGACTCAATCAACTTATATTTTTAGCTCCTCGGATGAGCCCCTAATTGCCGCAGAAAAAGAAAATCAATATATAGAAACGGAAATTATAAACCGTGATTTTCAAAAAATGTCGTCAATACTTGATTGTACGATTATTGACGGTGACGGAGGAATTCTTTCTCCTTTGGCGCTTTCTGTACAAAATATAGATATAATCAAAAGATTAAATATACCGATATTGCTAGTAACAAAACCTGATAAAGATTCAATTAATGATACGCTGATGACGATTTTTGCGGCGCAAACAAAAGAAATTCCGGTCAGAGGTGTAATAATAAATGATATAGAAGATGATTGCCCCAAAGAATTATTGAATTCAATTCCGAGAGTAATAGAAGAATATACAAATGTAAAAATACTTGGACTAATTCCGCACATTAAAGGAACTTTGACTCCCGAAGATATCATAACAACAATTTTGAACGGTATTGATGTCGAAAGTGTTTTCAATGTAAAAATAGAAAAGCTGGAACTGTATTAATGATAATAACTGCAGGAATTTATAAAGGACGTAAACTTCAAGCTCCGGATTCAAAAATAGCACGCCCGACACTTTCAAAAGTAAGAATGGGAGTCTTTAATTCATTGTACTCATTAATAGGTGAGTTTGATGGAAAAACATTTCTTGACCTATTTGGCGGCTCGGGAATAATGGGTTTAGAAGCATTATCACGTGGATTTTCGGATGTTGATGTATATGAAATTAATAGAGTTGCTGCTGAAATCATTAAGAAAAATTATGCAGCAGTTGGACTAAAACCTAATTTAACTATCGGTAACAGTTTAAAATTAATAGAAAATTCTAAAAAAAACTATGATGTAGTGTATGTTGATCCTCCTTATGCCAGTGATATTTATGAGCAGATACTACCCAAGCTTAATTCTACTTATGTAGTAGCTGAGCATTCTCATCCGCTCGAATTTAATAATTATACTCTTTTTAAACAAAAGAATTATGGCGGAAAAATGGTTTCAATATTAGTATCACAGAAACAGTAGCGTTATAAATGTTGCATTATTTTTTTTAGCAGGCTACAATATCTTTGGTCGAAATATTTATTCAAGTTTGGAATCTTGAAAAAAGAAAGAAGGTAAAAAATGAAAGACGGTTTACACCCTGATTATAAAAAAACTGTTATCAAGTGTGTTTGCGGTAACGAAATTGAAACAGGTTCAGTAGTAGATGATATTACGGTTGAAATTTGTTCAAATTGTCACCCGTTCTATACAGGTCAACAAAAAATTCTTGACTCAGAAGGACGTGTTGAAAGATTCAAAAAACGTTACGGTCAAAAATAATAACGGTTTTAAAGAGAATATTAAAAAGACGGAATATAGATTCCGTCTTTTTTATTATTTTTTTAGAAATAAAAAGGTTGCCCCATTTCTTTGACCGCAAAGAAACGGGGCGCAAAGCGGATTGCGAGCAGAGGGCGAAAGGCTGAGCCGTGCCCGTTTACTGCGAGCAACCAAGCAGAAACTCCCCGAGCGGAACTTCGCTCATTAATCAATTGTACGGTTCAACTAGAGCGGAATAACTCACTTCGTTCAGACAGATTCCGCTCTGCTGCTGTTTCACCTACATTGATTATTCGCTACGTTAAGCTCGGAATAAATTTTTCAAAACAATACTAACGAATAAAAAATGAGGTTTATAAAATAGTACGTCTTTGGGGTTACTCATAAACAAAATTTTTGTTAACTTTTGTAAAACTTTATAAAAAATGTAGCAACTTTTTATATTGAGCGGTTTTATATAAACTGAAGTTTGTAATAAATTGCTAAAATCGGCAGAAAGGTTTAAAAATGAATAATATTCAAAACTATAACTATTCTAATTACAACTATAGCAAAATAAAAAATAACAATCATAATTTTAAAGGTAAGAAAGGACCTGTTTGCGCTGATTTATCAGAAAGCCATAAGTTAGTTACAAAAATATATAAAGAAATAATTGATTCATATAGTAAACTAGTAGAATTTCTCAAATCCTCCCAAAAATAAATAATGGTTTATATAGTTAAAAAGAATACTAAAAAGGCGGAAAATAAATTCCGCCTTTATTATTGCTAAACTTTTTGGGTTTCGAGCTGTATATTTCTCTGATAAAGTTTTAATTCAACAACTCTGTTATCTATTGTTTTAATTAGCTCATCCATCTGTTCTTCGAGTTGTTTCGGGTGTTTAAAATATGTGTGGAAGAAAAGAAGTGTAGATTTTTGTTCATCTAATGCGTTTTTCATATCCACGATTTTCTTATAAATATTAGGGTCAACGATTTCTTTATTTTTGCATAGTTCAATAAAAATGTCCCCAAACCACCATTGAACTTCTTCAACATTTTTAATTTTGAATCCCTTTTTGGATTTTTTAAGGTATTTAGAAAATTTTGAATAAACTTCAATCAATTTTTGTTTTTTTACAGGAAGAATTTCTTTGAAATACTTCATAGTTTTTTCATATCCTATATTTATAAGTTTTCTTCTTTCGTCTTTATTAAGATTGAAGTCAGCAAAGAAAATATCTCCTGTATTTATACTTATACAGTCATATCTGTCATTATCGCCATATATATATCTTACAAAACCTGTAGCAACATCTGTTACACAACTATAAATAGTATTAATGTAAGAAATCGGACCTTTGCTGTCTTTATTGAAATCCCCTTCCAGTCGGAATTCCAGAATGCGACTTTCCGAATTCTCGATATTAGGTGATAATCTCCACATAGGAGATGCTTTTTGCAAATCCCCGTCAACCAGATAGGAATCGTTATATTTGTACGGCGCCATAAGCCCCGGCATGCTGGAAGAAATTTTGATAGCTTGAGCGACTTCAAAATCTTCAGTTTCAAAATTTGAAAATTCCTGCGGGCAGAAATTTTTTAAATCAGTTGTTATTATGACAAGTTTTTTCTCAATATCTTTGAATGTTACATTTTTCCCGTTGTTGCTTTTAATTTTGTTTTTTAAAAGTTCATTAAGCCAGTCAAGGAATATTTCGCCTTTACTTAAGGCAAGACTTTTTGTTAAGCCTAAGTGAATATCTTTAAACAAATCAAAATTAACTTTCATGAAGAAGTTTTCAATTTCATAAGATTTGTAACCGCTTGCAAGCAGGGCTGCAATTATAGCACCTACAGAGGAACCTCCTATTATGTCATACTCGACACCGAGTTCTTCTAACGCTCTAATTGTCCCTATATAAGCCAATCCCCTTATTGCACCGCCTCCAAACAGGCAGGTATATTTTAACGGATTTGTCATATATCTTCTCCGTATTTTTAATTTATACTCTAATTTTAACATAAACCTAAAGTTTGTATTTTATGTTACAATAATTCTGGGATAAGGAGATTTTAATGGGATTAACTCTTGTTGAAAAAATAATATCAGAGCACGCAGGAAAAATAGTCCATGCGGGCGAACTTGTTATATCAAAAGTGGATGTAACTGCAGTTCAGGATGGAACAGGGCCGCTTACGGTTCAGGAATTTAAAAAACTGGGGAAAGATAAATTATTTAATCCTCAAAGAACGATTCTTTTTATTGACCACGCTTCGCCAAGCCCGAGAAAAGAACTTTCAAATACTCATATGGTATTAAGAGAGTTCCATAAAGAGTACGGAGCTGTTTTATCCGATATCGGAGCAGGAGTTTGCCACCAAAGACTGGTTGAGACTTTTGTGAACCCCGGAGAAATCTTAATCGGAGCAGATTCTCATACTTGTACATCAGGTGCTTTGGGCGCTTTTGCAACCGGCATGGGTTCAACTGATATTGCAGTAGGTATGGCACTTGGTAAAACTTGGCTGAAAGTTCCTGCAACATTTAAAATTGTGGTAAACGGCGAATTTAAAAAAGGAGTTTGCTCAAAAGACTTGATGCTTCATCTTATCGGTATGATTGGTGCGGACGGCGCTACATATAAGGCTTTGGAGTTTACGGGCGAAACCATTGATAATATGATTATGTCAGAGAGATTCACTCTTGCTAATATGGCAGTAGAAGCAGGTGCAAAATGCGGCTTGTTTATAGCTGATGATAAAACAAAAGCGTTTTTAGAAGAACACGGGCGAGGGGATAAATTCAGACAAATCCTGCCTGATAGCGATGCTGAATATGAGAGAATAATTGAAATTAACGCAGAAGATGTTCCGCATACCGTTTCTTGCCCTCATACGGTAGATAATACCCGTCCTGCTTCCGAACTAAAGGATGTCAAAGTTAATCAGGTTTACGTCGGGACTTGCACAAACGGCAGAATAGAGGATTTGAGAATTGTTGCGGAAATCCTCAACGGCAAAAAAGTCCACGAAGACGTTAGGATGCTAATTTGTCCGGCTTCACGTGACGTTTATAAACAGGCTTTGAAAGAAGGACTTATAGATATATTTGTTGAGTCAAATGCGTCTGTACTTCCTCCGGGATGCGGGCCTTGTGTCGGGGTTCATGCCGGTATCTTAGGCGACGGAGAAGTTTGCCTTGCGACTCAAAACAGAAATTTTCAAGGCAGAATGGGTAATACAAAAGGGTTTATATATCTTGCGTCCCCTTATGTAGCTGCTTATACGGCACTAAGAGGATATATTTCGGCGGAATAAAGGGGTAAACGGGTAAAAAGGAGTAAAATATGAATTTATTACTTTTAAAACAAATATCAATATTGAGTTTACTTGCAGGAGCGGTACTCGGGTTAATTACGGTAATTCCTTTTATAAATTTGTTCAGCTTTATGCTCTTGATACTCTGCCTTTCGGTGTTCATTTTGTTCTATCTAAGACAACATGAAATGATTGGAATTATAAATTTAAGAGAAGGTTGTCAATTTGGTGCAATAATAGGTTTTGTGTCATTTATGGCATTTTCTGTAGTCTATATTCCTATAACAATGATACTCGGGTGGCTCATTCCATCATACAGCCAAGGCTGGATAAGGTTTTTTATGGGCGGATTCGGAACTTTTGTTGTAATGCTTTTTCTTGTTCTTTTTGTCGCAGGCTTGAGCGCCCTGTTTAACGGATTTGCAGGACTTGTTTATGTCTATGTAACAGAGCTTATAACAGGTATAAAAAAAGAAAACAACGAAAACTCAAGCGTGGATTTTGAAATTAAGTAGGGGTAAAGGGGTAGATAAAGGTGTAAAGGGGTAAATTAATAAGGTTTACTAAAAAACAGTTGGTTTGAACTTTAGTTCAAACCAACTGTTTTTGCTTGGTTATATCATTCCAAATCCGGATTCGTGGTAAGCTGCATAGAGGTCTTCCCACATGTCGTCTTTTGAGTAACCTTCAACA
>JAJJKW010002070.1:0-15244 GCA_023805745.1 Isotricha sp. YL-2021b | reverse complement strand
GATGAAGGTGAAACAAAGTTATTTGAAGATGTAATGTATTGTGAAGGAGCTGACGAAGAAACACAGATTTCTGTAGAAGCAGCACTAAGATACAATACAAACTATTCAGAAAAGACTTATTCTTTCTGTAATAATATCTTTACTCCTGATGGTGGTATGCATATAGATGGATTCAGACAAACACTTTCCCGGGTAATAAATGCCTATGCAAAAGATAACAACTATATTAAAAAGGACGATCCTAACTTAACAAATGACGATTTAAAAGAAGGATTAACTGCAATTATTTCAGTTAAACACCCTGATCCTCAATATGAAGGACAGACCAAAGGAAAACTTGGTAATGCTGAAGTAAGACCAATCGTGAATAAAATATTTGGTGATTTCTTAAAGAGATATTTATTAGAAAATCCAGATGTTGCAAAGATTATAATTGAAAAAGCTAAATCTGCATCTGAAGCAAGAATTGCCGCTCAGAAAGCAAGAGAAAACGTCAGAAGAAAAGACGACTTTGGTTCAGGAAATCTCCCAACAAAACTAAAAGACTGCGCATCAAGAGATGCATCAATCTGTGAGATTTATATTGTCGAGGGTAATTCCGCTGGTGGCTCTGCACAACAAGGAAGAGATTCTAACTTCCAGGCAGTATTGCCACTTAGAGGTAAAATTCTTAATGTTGAAAAAGCAAGAATACATAAAGTGTTTGATAATGCAGAAATCAGAATGATGATTCAGGCATTTGGTTGTGGATATGGTGACGATATTGATATATCTAAACTGAGATATCACAAAATTGTAATTATGACCGATGCTGATGTTGATGGACAGCACATCTCAACATTAATGCTGACTTTCTTATACAGATTCTTTAAACCATTAATTGAAGGAGGTTATGTATATATCGCAATGCCACCTCTATATGGTTTACAAAAAGGACAGAAGGTACTCAGATACTGTTACACTGACGAAGAACTCGAGTTGGCAAAAAGAGACTTTGGCGACGAGAAGTATGTTGTACAAAGATATAAAGGTTTAGGTGAAATGGATGCATCACAGTTATGGGATACAACACTTAATCCAGAAAACAGAACCTTAAAACGTGTAACTATTGAAGACGCAATCGATGCTGATCATGTGTTCTCAATGCTGATGGGTGATGAAGTTGAACCAAGAAAGAACTTTATTGTTGAAAACGCCCACTTTGTTAAGAACTTAGATATTTAAGGAGGATAATCATGGAAGAATTAGATAACAGATTTTTCAATCACGGAAACATGAAAGAAGTTAATATCTCTTCTGAAATGAGAGAAGACTTCTTAAGTTATTCAATGTCAGTAATTATTGATAGAGCTCTGCCCGATGTAAGAGATGGTATGAAACCAGTACACAGAAGAGTTCTATGGGCAATGTATGATGCGGGATTTTTGCCAGATAGACAACATGTAAAATCTGCAAACATTGTCGGTGAAGTTATGGGTAAATATCACCCACATGGTGACACTGCTATTTATGAAACAATGGTACGTATGGCACAGCCTTTCTCATACCGCTATCCACTTGTTGATGGTCATGGTAACTTTGGATCACTTGATGGTGACGGCGCAGCTGCGATGCGTTATACCGAAGCAAGAATGTCTAAGATTTCTTTAGAACTACTTCAGGATATCAAAAAAGAAACAATAGACTGGAAAGATAATTATGATGCAAGACACAAAGAACCGGTTGCTTTACCAAGCAGGTTTCCTAACTTATTAGTAAATGGATCAATGGGTATTGCGGTAGGTATGGCCACAAACATGCCAACCCACAACCTGAGCGAATCAATTGATGGTATTATTGCGGTAATTGATAACCCAGATATCAGTGTTACAGAACTTATGGAAAAGATTCCTGGACCTGATTTTCCAACCGGAGGTTATATTGTTGGAAGATCTGGTATCAGACAGGCCTATGAAACAGGAAAAGGTTCAGTGATTGTTCGTTCAAAAGTTGATATCGAAGAGATGAGTCAAGGAAAACACAAAATTATAATTAAAGAAATTCCTTATCTGGTAAACAAGCTATCAATGTTTGAAAAGATACATCAGCTAGCAAAAGAAAAGGTTATTGATGGAATCTCTGAACTTAAAGACCTTTCAAACGACAGAAATGGTATAAGAATCGAGATCGAACTTAAGAAGGATGTACAGCCAGAAGTTGTATTAAATCAATTATACAAACTGACCCCTGTACAATCTTCCTTTGGTATCAACAATAACGTTCTTGTTGATAATAAACCAATGCTTCTTTCTTTAAAAGAAATCATTAAGTGTTATATCAATCACCAGATTTCTGTTATCAGAAGAAGAACACAATACGACCTGGACGAAGACGAAAAAAGAGCGCATATCTTAGAAGGGTTAAAGATTGCTTTAGATAACATAGACAGAGTTATTGAAATAATCAAAAAATCTAAAGATGATGATGAAGCACTTAAAAACCTGAATAAAGAATTTGGTATTGATGATATTCAAGGCAAAGCTATTCTAGATATGCAACTTAGAAGATTGACCGGTTTATCTAGAGACAAGATTATAAATGAATTAAACGAACTATATGAAGAGATTAAAGATCTTAAAGATATCCTGGCAAATCACTCAAGAGTTATTCAGATTATAAAAGATGAGTTAACCGTGATTAAAGATAAGTATGGAGATGATCGACGTACCGAAATCATTGAAGGTGAGATTGACATGGAAGATGAAGATCTTATCCCAGTAGATGATGTAATTATTTCTTTAAGTAATAATGGTTACATCAAACGCTTACCAATTGATACCTACAAACTACAAAATCGTGGAGGCAGAGGTGTTAAGGGTATGAGTCTGAATGAAGATGATGTTGTAGACCAGAACATCACAATGTCAACTCACGACTTCCTGCTAATATTCACAAACAAAGGAAAGGTATATCGTATCAAAGGATACAACATTCCTGAAGCATCAAGAAACGCAAAAGGAATTCCTGTAATCAATATCATCAATATTGATAAAGAAGAAAAAGTAAGAGCTCTTGTACCAATTAACAGAGAATGGGAAATCAAAGGTTATCTATTCTTTGTTACAAAGAATGGCTTATGTAAGAGGGTACCAGCATCTGAATTTGAATCAATCAGACAGAACGGTAAGATTGCTATTTCATTAAAAGAAGATGATGAGCTTGTTGCAGTAAAACCAACCCTTGGTGATTCACAAATCATTATTGGTGCAGCTAATGGTAAAGCTGTAAGATTTGATGAAAGAGGTGTTCGTGCAATGGGAAGAAACGCATCTGGTGTTAGAGGTATGAATGTTGATGGATCAGAAGTAATTGGTATGTGTACTGATGCCGAAGGGTCTAAGATACTTGTTGTATCAAAGAAGGGCTATGGTAAACAGACACCAGTTGAAGAATATCGTTTAACTTCTAGAGGCGCTAAAGGTGTCAAGACTATAAACATCAACGAAAAGAATGGTGAACTCGTTGCATTGAAATCAGTTAATGGTGATGAAGATTGCCTGATCATGACAAACGATGGAATCATCATCAGAATACATCTTGATAAGGTGTCCACAATGGGAAGAGCTACTCAAGGTGTAAGATTGATAAAACCACAAGAGGGCACCTTCGTATCAACGGTTAGTCTGATGTCACATAGCGATGATGAAGAAGAAGAAACAACTGAAGATAAGGGCGAATAAAACCGCCCTTTAATATTACTCAATTTAATAAATATTGCCCTGGCAATATTTATTAATAATTATGGAAATAATAATATAATATGATATTATTTTTTTATAAGTAAAGGACTAGTAGTTGAATAACTTGTTTATAGAGAGATAAGAACAGGTGGAACTTATCAACAGGTACTCAATGAATCTACCTTTAATCAATGTCTTAATAGGACACGTGATCTCGCGTTAAGAGCAAAGTTATAAATTAAGGTGGTACCGCGCAACAGCGCCCTTGTCTATCACCTTTTTATTTTTATTAAAGATTAAGGAGACAAATATGATTGATATTAAATTAATTAGAGAGAACCCTGAACTTGTAAAAGAAAATATTAAGAAAAAATTCCAGGACGACAAACTTGTGCTTGTTGATGAGGTTAAAGCACTTGACGAAGAGTACCGCAGCTTACGTACCAAAGCAGACGACCTCAGAGCACAAAGAAACGCCATATCAAAACAGATAGGCGCTTTGATGTCTCAAGGCAAAAAAGAAGAAGCCGAAAAAGTTAAAGAAGAAGTAAAAAAACTTGGTGAAGAAATTGAAGAATGTGAATTAAGAGAACCTGAGCTTGAAGAAGAAATCAAACAGAGAATGCTTGTGATTCCAAATATAATTGACGACTCTGTTCCGATTGGAAAAGACGATTCAGAAAACGTTGAACTTGAACAGTTTGGTACCAAGAGAACTTTTGATTATGAAATTCCATATCATACAGACATTATGGAAAGTTTTGATGGAATCGATCTTGATTCCGCAAGAAAAACATCAGGCAACGGATTCTATTATTTAACTGGTGATATCGCCAGACTTCACTCTGCAATTCTTGCATACGCAAGAGACTTCATGGTAAACAAAGGATTCACGTATTGTGTTCCTCCGTTTATGATCAGATCTGAAGTTGTTACAGGTGTTATGTCTTTTAAAGAAATGGAAAACATGATGTATAAGATTGAAGGCGAAGACCTATATCTGATTGGTACATCAGAGCACTCAATGATCGGCAGATTCATTGATACTCTTAATGATGAATCAAAACTTCCTTTAACTTTAACTTCGTATTCACCATGTTTCAGAAAGGAAGTTGGTGCACACGGTATTGAAGAAAGAGGAGTATACAGAATACATCAGTTTGAAAAACAGGAAATGATTGTTATATGTAAACCAGAAGAATCGATGTCTTGGTATGAAAAGATGTGGAATTATTCAGTTGAGTTATTCTTAACACTTAATATTCCTGTAAGAACTTTGGAATGTTGTTCAGGAGATCTTGCGGATTTAAAAGTTAAATCTTGTGATATTGAAGCATGGTCACCACGTCAGCAGAAATACTTTGAAGTTTGTTCTTGTTCTAATTTAGGAGAAGCACAATCAAGAAGATTAAAGATCAGAGTTAAAGGTGAAAATAGCAACTATTTACCACACACACTTAATAATACAGTTGTTGCTCCACCAAGAATGCTGATTGCTTTCTTAGAAAACAACTATAACGAAGACGGATCAGTAGATATACCAGAAGCACTTCAACCATATATGGGTGGGCAGAAAAAGATTGTAAAGAAATAATTATATTGGAATGTTTCACGTGAAACATTCCTTTTATTTATGTGTAGTATAATAATCTCATGGGAACAATACTATTATTAACATTTTCAATACTGATATTGAAAGCATGCATGGAAAAAAACACCAAATAATATGAAGCCAATTCTTTTTGATTTTAATGGAACATTGTTTTTTGATGCTGATATCAATTATTATGCATGGAAACAAACAATTGACGAACTAAGTAATAATACAATTGATTTTGATGAGGTTTATAAAGAATTCAAAAGTGTAAGAAACTTTCTGTTTGTAGAAAAAGTATTTAAATTATTAAACCTTCCTCACGATGAAGAAAAGATATTATATTGGGCAAAAAGAAAAGAAACTGAATACTATCACACATATTGTAGAGAGAACAACAGAAACCAACTTGCACCAGGCGTACAGGAATTTCTTAAATATTTAAAAGAAAATAATATCCCTATTAATTTATGCACAGCATCATTAAAAGAAAATGTTGATTTCTATTTTGATTACTTACACCTAGATAAATGGTTTGATAAAAACAAAATAGCTTATGATGATGGATCTTTCTATGATAAAACAGAAATGTACAAAGCCTGTGCAGAAAGAATAGGAGCAGATATTAATGAATGTATTGTGTTTGAAGATTCAGCAAAATCAATATCAGAAGCTATTAAAGCAGGATGTAAAAACGTGATTGCTATTAAAAAAGATGACACACCAAAAGTTCCTGAAGTTATCAGAACAATAAATGATTTTACAGAGCTTGATTTCTCAGAGTTTAAGTAAATGTTTCACGTGAAACATAATTAAGAAAAATATGATAAGAAACAACTGGCATACACACACAAGTAGGTGTGGTCACGCAAAAGGAAGCGACGAAGAATATGTGCTATCAGCAATCAAAGCAGGAATTAAAAGGCTTGGTTTTTCAGATCACGCGCCTTATCCTAATGTTTATAACGACGGGTTTCGTATGTATTATGAAGATTTGCCCGGATATATAGAATCAATCAGACAACTGAAAGAAAAATATAAAAATCAGATTGAAGTTTATCTTGGTTTAGAAATTGATTATTGTGAAGAGCACATTGATACATTAATACAATATAGAAAAGAATTTGATTATCTGATAATTGGACAACACGGTGTAAAACTTGATGATGACTCTTCGTACCTCATTAAAGATAAAGAAGGATTAAAAAAATACTGCGATATAATCGAAAGAGCATGTGAAAAAGGACTTGTTGACTGCATTGCACATCCCGATGTATGTATGTGGTCATATCCTAAAATAGATGAACACGCAATAGATGCAGTAAGAAGAATAGCAGATATAGCACACAAGTATAAGGTGCCTGTTGAAGCAAACTGTGGATCAGGAGTGTTCAGAGGGGCAAAAAAATATGAGGATTGTATCAGGTACGCATATCCAACAGAAGCATTCTTTAAAGAGTTTGCAAAGAAAAACAACGAAGTAATAATAGGGTTGGATATACATGATCCTCAATTGTTTGGTACTGATGAATATATAAACAGGGCTATGTCGGTGATTGAAAGAAGCAAATGTAAAATAATATCTGATTATGACATGATTGAAAATGCAAGAAAAAGAAAAGAAGAGTATGGATATATAGATTGATATAGTAACTATTTTTAATATATTATATAGTTGGTACAACATTCATGTTACTAACTTGGTCAGGTGCGGAAGCAAGCAGCCATACGAACCTCTGTCTGTGTGTACCATTTTTATTTGGTAAAAGATATATAATTACATTAATGAACAGCAAGTATATGGAGCTTGCATATAAGCAGGCACAAATAGCTTTTGAAGAAGATGAAGTACCAGTAGGATGTGTAATAGTAAAAGATAAAAAGGTTATCGCAAAAGCTCATAATAAAAAAGAAAGAAAAAATTCTGCAATTTTTCATGCTGAAATAGAATGCATAAACAAAGCAACAAAAAAATTAAACAACTGGAATCTTAAAGGTTGTGATATATATGTAACGCTTGAACCATGTATGATGTGCACTGGTGCAATAATTAATTCAAGAATAGATAAAGTATATTTTGCGTGTCGTGATCCAAAAGGCGGTGCCCTTGTTTCAAACATTAATATTAAAAAAGTTAATATGTTAAATCATTATCCCGAAATAGAAGAAGGATTAATGAAAGAAGAGTGCTCACAAATCTTAAAACAATTCTTCAGAAATAAACGTTAAATATTTCTTGGGAAATAATTTATAATTGATTCAGACCTTTTAATACAACACATAAATAAAGAGTGTTTGAGGTATAATGATTGTATGGCATATCAAGTATTATACAGAACATACAGACCATCTAAGTTTTCAGAAGTTGTAGGACAAGATTATATTGTTAAGACACTTGTTAATGCAATTAAGAATAAGAAAATTGCTCACGCCTACCTTTTTGCTGGGCCTAGAGGTACTGGAAAAACAACAATAGCTAAATTATTTGCTAAAGCAATTAACTGCGATAGTTTTAATAATGAAGCATGCGATAAATGTAAAAATTGTGAAGCTTATCTGGAAGGCAATCATCCCGATATTATTGAGCTTGATGCCGCAAGTAATAATGGCGTTGATGATGTTAGAGAAATAATTGAACAGATTCCATATGCACCATTAATTGGTAAATATAAAGTTTATATTATTGATGAGGTTCATATGCTAACAGCCCAGGCTTTTAATGCGTTGCTAAAAACATTAGAAGAACCTCCTGCGCATGTCATATTTATTTTTGCAACAACCGATCCACAAAAAGTAATTCCTACAGTTTTATCTAGATGTCAAAGATATAACTTTTCTAAGATCAATCTGTTTGAGATTAAGAAAAGAACATGTGAAGTTTTAGATTTAGAAAACATTCCTTATGAAGAAAAAGCAGTAGAAGAAATTGCAAGAATGGCAGAAGGCGGTATGAGAGATGCTCTGTCAATTCTTGAACAGTGTCTTGCATATAATCCAGAAGCATTAAACTTAGAAGATGTTGAACACATCTTTGGATTAACATCTACACCAGAAGAAGTTGAGCTTTACATTCAGACTCACGAAAACGAAGTAAGTGAAGTTGTTGCAAAGTTACGCGAGATGTATGGCAAAGGTATGGATTGCAAAAGATTGGCAATCGATCTTCTTGAAATTGTAAAAGATGCACTGGTGTACTCTGATCAGGGAAGAGAAAATCTTCTAAACAAAATTACTGCCTTTGAAGCACAAGAAATTTTAGAAAAGGTTACCGTCAACCAATTACTCGCAGATGCAAAAAATATTGAAGACCTTCTTTCTAAAGAAAAACAGAATCAGAGCTTCTTGGTATACCTGGAGTTGTGTCTGATTAAAATGGCAAACAATCAGAAAGGAAGTTCTACTGTAAAAAGAAATGTAGAAAAAAACGAAGCAAAACAAGAAGTACCAGTTAAGACAAAAAACGAAACTGTTGAAATTGTTGAAAGTTATGTTGTTGAACCTGAAATGGATTTCTTGCTTTCGATTCTGCTTGATGCAAATAAAGATCTAAAAATTAACGATCAGATTATTTATAACAAGCTTGATCTATTCCTGTATGAGCCTGATAAAAGGAAATTTTATCAGTTGTTGATTGGAACGGAGTTGTTTGCTTCAAACAAAGACGCAATCATAATCTGTGGAACAAAAACTCAGGCAGCCGACATCAACACCAAGGCAAACAACGAAGAATTATATCTGTTCTTAAACGAAGAGTTTGGAATAGATAAGATGGTCTATGGAATTGATGAAGGACAAAAAAGAGAATTGATAGAGATGTATAAATCTACACCTGTAGAAGACAGAAACAAACCGGTATATATCGAGAAGTATAAAATTGAAAAACAGACAAACGCCTCACCAGAAGACAAACTCAAAGATCTCTTTGGTGATAGCGTAAAGATTGAGGACTAAAATGGACATTAATAAACTTATGCAGCAGGCTCAAGTCATGCAGAAACAACGTGAGGAAGCAAACAAACAAATCAATGAAAAAGAATTTGAAGGCAGCGCTTCAAATGGTTTGGTTAAAGTTGTGATTAATGGTGAAAACAGAATTCAATCAATTGATATAAACAAAGACATCTTAAATGCAGATGACAAAGAAATGATTGAAGATTTAATAATGATTGCGGTTAATGACGCAATAGATAAAGCAGAAGACTATAAAAAGGACAGATATGGCTCCATGGCTTCAGCTCTAGGAATTCCCGGGAAATAATTATGTATCCAAAAGTGTTTGAAAAGCTTATTGGTTTATTAGAAAAGTTACCTGGTGTTGGAAATAAAACAGCACAGCGATATGCTTTTAGTCTGTTAGAAAAAGACAACGAAAACATTGATGATCTTATAAGTGCTCTTGCAAGTTTAAGAACAATTAAAAAATGTAGAATATGTGGATTTATATCTGAAGAAGATGAATGTGTTTTTTGTAAAGATAAAACCAGAAATAAATCAGTGATCACTATAGTCGCAACATCACAAGATGTCTTGGCAATCGAAAGAACTGATTCATACAAAGGGATGTATCATGTATTAAATGGGCTGATATCTTCATCAAAAGGCATATATCCAGAAGATATAAATATTGAAGGATTATTAAAAAGAATTACCCCGGAAATAAAAGAAGTGATAATTGCTACTTCTCCTACAATGGATGGAGAAATGACAGCATTATATTTAGACAAAGTTCTTAATGATAAAAACGTTTTAGTAACAAGATTAGCTCATGGTCTTCCAATGGGTGCGTCGCTAGACTATGCAGATGATCTAACACTAATAAAAGCATTAGACAACAGAAGAAAAATAAACAATGAATAGACTAGTTACAGTTTATGATGATAAAGAACCTCTAAACAATGTAATCAGCGCACTGACTTTAAATGTGGATGAGGTTTTTTATGTTTATCACCACACAGTTTCTAAAGAGCATTTTGAAAACATTCAGAAAGTAATTAAGAAATATAAAAATGTAACTATAAAGTTTATTAAATTAATAGAAGACGAAAAAGAAATAAAGCGCCTGATAAAAGATAAGAGTAACACGATTGTTGATGTGGGTGGTGCTAAATACCTTTCGTTACTTTTGTTTGAACTAGCACAGAATAATGGAAACGATATTATTTATTATGACGATGAAGAAAATTTGTTGAAGTTATATAAAGATCATAAAGTTTTAAAAAAGAAAGCGTTCCAGCTGCAGATCGAAGATGTTTTAAAACTAAGAGGTGGTGTCATCCAATCTCATATGCATCATAGTGCAAACGATCACTTCACAAGAAAAATAATTTTAGAACTTGTAGAAAGAAATTTAGATAACTATCCAGCATTCATTCGATACATCACAAAATTAAATTCAATTTTAAACAGTTCAAACAATCGAGGTGGAAGAACTTATTATTTGAGTGAAGACAGAATCAGAAATATAAAAACTGATGCATGTTATAAAAAGGTTACTGGCTTGTTTGAGATAGTTGATAATAAACTCACATTCAAGACAAACAAACTAAGAGAGCTGGTAATGATATCGGGTGCCTTTTTAGAAAATTATCTTTATATCAAATTGAATGAATCAAAAAAATTTGATGATGTGAAGATGAGTGCAGTCATAGATTTCTCAGATGACAAATATAACCAGCCAGTAAGATGTGAGATAGATTGTCTGATTATAAAAAACAACAAGACTCTGTTTGTGAGCTGTAAATCATCTAAGGCGGATACTGGTGCACTCAATGAGATTTATGTTCATAACTCTATGTTTGGCAATGCTCTGTCCCAACCGGTTTTATGCCTTGCAGAAGAGATGAATAAAAAATATCCAAGCATCTATGCAAAAGCGGAAGAACTTGGAATATATATCATAGATAGATCGTCGTTCAGAAGAGGAATTGTGAGCAGCTTCGAACACATTCTCAACAACACATATAAATATGATCAACTGCCAGAATAAATTATAATTAAGGTAGAGATATGTCTGCGATTGCTTATATAACTGATTCAAAAATGTTAGAACTTCATCGCCTGAACAATCATAAAACGATGAACTTTTGGCGTCTGTCAAATAATATTAATTTTTCTGATTTTAATGTAGGAGACCTTGTGTTCTTTTTATCTAAAGATAAAGAACATAAAAATGGAAAAGAAAAAGGAATTGTAGGTTTTGGCAGAATGAGCGAAATATCACTCGCGTCAGTAAAAAGCATGTGGGATAAATATGGGGTACTAAACGGATATAGAAGTCTTGCGGAATTCAAAGAAGCAATTATTAAAGTTTCTAAAGATAAGAAGCTACCAAAAAAGATTTCAGGATTTTATTTAGAAAACGTCACATTCTTTCAACCAATATATCTTAGTGAGTGTGGTATGAAGATTTCATCCAATGTCGAATCATATGTATATCTTAAACCAGAAGAAGTTGTAGTTAAATTGTTAGAGTATGCAAAAAGCTCCGATGATCTATGGTCAAGCCTTACAAACAACAGCGAGTCAATTGAGGCAGAACAGATTCTATATGCACTGTTCAGTGCTCATAAACAGATAAAAGATGTGAAGCACACTGAGAAAGATTATAAAAAAGCTCAGAAAGCTTTAAAGAAGTATGTTTCTGAACATGGTTCATATAACTTTGTACAAAACTCAAGAAATGAATTATATAAGATAAATGATAATAAGATAGAAATAGTGTTCTATTATAGTGGACAAGAAGACCTGAAAGCTCTGATAGGACAGGCTCAATTGTATAGATACTATATAAATCTATATTATAAAGGCTATACAGAGATCAAATTTAAGACTTCAACCAACAACAAAGCAGCAGAAACACACATAAACGCTTTATTATAAGGCGTTTTAATTACATTTTATATTGATTTTTGTATAGCAAATTTATAGAATAAAACTATGGATAATAGCAAAAAAGCATATATAGAACAGCTAGAAAACAACAGAAACAGGCAAGAAACGCTAAAAAACGAGCTTTTATTATTGCCTAAAGGACACATTAATACTTTATATAGGAATGGAAAAGGCTATTATTATTTGACATATCGTAATGGCAAAAAGATAAATAATGATTATTTAGGTCCTGCTGGAAAAGCAGATTTAAGAGAAATAATGGAAAAACTTAAAAAAAGAGAAGACATAAAAAAGGAAATAAAAATTCTTAAAGAAGAAGAAAAAGAATTAAAAAAGAAAATAGGCAGAAGAAGAAAGAATGTTTCGTAGCACTAAAAAAGATATTTTAAATGGAAACATATTACAGCAGATGTTGCTGTTCTTTTTTCCTGCTTTATTAGGATACCTCTTACAACAAGGCTATACTTTTGTTGATTCGATGGTTTTGGGCAGGTTTGTTGGTAAAGAAGCGTTAGCTGCAGTCGGTGGATCTGCTACAGCGATTATAAACATTATTCTCAATCTTGTTGCAGGAATTGCTTCTGCTGTTACTGTGCTAGTTGCCCAAAACATTGGTAAAGGCGATATGAACAAAGTCAGTGATTCTGTTAAGACTGGTATGTTTGCATCAGTTGTAATAGGTGCTGGCGTATCAATACTGATGATACTGGTTTCACCTTTCTTATTAAATATAATGAAGTGTCCACCGGAAACAATAAAAGATTCATTAATATATATGAATCTATATTTTATATCATTAGTGCCATATTTTATCTATCAAACAGGTGTGGCTATATTAAGAGCACTAGGAGATTCAAAAAGACCAGTATACTTTATATTGATTATTGCAATTACTAAAATTGGCTTTGATTTATTATTTGCAGGAGTATTCAAATTAGGGGTACTGGGTACATCTTTAGCAACACTTCTATCTCATTTGAGCTGTGCGATTGTGGTGTTAATAATTTTCCATTTAACTCCAGATATTTATCAGTACTCAATTAAAAAAGATTTCACTTACAACAAAGAAGACTTCATAAAAGTTATTAGAATTGGGGTACCATTTGCAATCTATAATATGATGTTTGCAATTCCTAATACTTTTATCCAGTTAAAGATAAATGGATTTGGTACCGATGCGATTGCAGCATACTATGCATTCAATACAGTTGATAGTTTGTTCTGGTGTTACTCTAATTCTGTAGCTGCTGCGACATTAACGATGGCTGGACAGAATTACGGTAGCGGAAATATTAAAAGAGTTAAAAATGTTGCCTACTGTGCGGTAGCCATGGAAGTCTTTGGTGCAATTATGATTGGTGGTTCGTTCTATCTGTTTGGTGACAAGATACTGACTCTGTTCTTGACCGATCAGGCAGTAATTAATTTGAGTAAAAGGATGTTAGACATCATTGCGTTCTCATATCTGACATATATTCCAATTGAACCAGTATCTTCTACCTGTAAAGGTGTCGGCAGCGGAAAGATGTTGATGTATATTGCAACAATCACAATCTGTGTTTCAAGAATTATTTATATGCTGTTTTATCCACAAAGAAACGAAGTATATCCAGTGTTTGCGTTTGCTTTGTCGTGGATTATAACCAGCATAGCTTACGTAATATATTTCTACACTAATAAAAAACTAAAGGTAAACAAAGTATGAAAAGACCAGAAGTGATTATATTTGATGTTGATGGATTGATGATCAATACAGAGTTTCTCTGGAAAGAAGCATATAAAGAAGTTGCAAAGATTTATAATGCACCAGAAGTAATTGATGAATTCTTTATTAATGTTGTGGGGCTTGCAAACGTAGAATATCAGAAGGCAATAGACAAGTACCTTTATATGTATGAAAACAGAAGAGAGATGGTTGAAAAAATTAGAGAGATAGGTTTTAAACTTATCGAAGAAAAAACAGAGTGCATGCCTGGTCTGCACGAACTTCTAGATTATATAGAAGAAGAAAAGATTCCTAAAGCAATCGCAACCACAACACCAAAACAGCACGCACAACTTCGTCTGAAAAAAGCAGATCTTATTGATAGATTTTCTTATATTGTTTATGGTGATGAAATTAAAAATAGAAAACCTGATCCTGAATGTTATCTTAATGTAATTAATCATATGAATGTTAAGGCAGAAAATGCTATGGTACTAGAAGATAGTGTTTATGGTGTTGAAGCTGCATACAACGCTAAGATACCTTGCATAATGGTTCCTTCTTTACAGATGCCTACTGAAAAACAGAAGAAAGAAGCGTTTATGATTGTGGAATCACTATATGATGTACTAGAGTATCTGAAGTCGTCAAAATGCTGATAAAATAAGGGTTTCTAAAATTCCCGGGGAAATATTTTATTAGTTTTAATAGTGTTTTTTATTAATTTTGATTGCGATTTTGAAATAATTCAGAAAGTGTAAAAAACATCTTTACAATGTATATTGTAATTTGTTATGATTGAAAAAATGAGTTTGAATTCCGGAAGGATTTAACTCAAAAAGAAAGAGATGAAAAATCCTCCGGATAGGGGGATTTTTTCTTTAAAACTCTAGAAAGAAGGATGAATTATGTCTGTAAAAGCTCAGCAAAAAATTGGTTACTTACCAGATGAGGTACCTTCATTTGGAAAACTAATTCTTTATGCACTTCAGCAGGTAATAGTGATGTTTCCTGCAACTATCACCGTCGCACTAATCACAGGGTTTCAAGTTTCAACAACGATTTTCGCTTCTGGACTTGCTACCCTGTGTTTTATTTTGATTACTAAAAGAAGAATTCCATTATATTATGGATCTTCATTTGCGTATCTTTCAGCAGTAAGTGCAATGGCTATGGCTGAAGGTACAGCTGAACAGATTGCGTCTTGGCAAGCAACCGGAATACTTCCAGCTGATCTTATATCAAAAGCTCAATTTGGTATTATCATGTCTGGTTTTGTATCAATTGCTGCAGGTCTTGTAGTTAAGAAGTTTGGTGCAGAAAAAATTGAAAAGT
>JAJJKW010000612.1:0-15249 GCA_023805745.1 Isotricha sp. YL-2021b | reverse complement strand
TTTTTTTTATTTTAATAATACTTTTTACCTTTCATTTTTTCTTTAAAAATAATTTTAGTTTAGTATCTTAATTATTCGAAAATTTTAAATGAAATAAAATAAAAAGTATTAAAAAATTTCTATTGGAAAAATGTTGAAAAGAAAGTTTGAAAATTGGAAAAATTTTTATAATTTTCTTTCTTCTTTTGATACAACATAATTGTTCTTTTCATAATCTTCAAATTTTAAAAATAATTATTTCACTTTTTCTCATTTTTTTGATGTTACATACTTTCTTTTTTTAGAGATTTTTTAAATCATATTTATCCATTTGTATATTTAAATTCTTGAAAAAAAATTGCCCAATAATAACTAGTAAATATAATATAAATAGAAGAGGACTTTTGATATTTAAAAAATTATTATGATTAGAATCTTTCACTGATTATTTATATTAATTTTATGAGATAAATTAGAATTTATTAAAAAAGAAATAATCATATATACATTGTTATTGAAAAAAAAAGTTGTATTTAAAAATATTGAATTTAAATCACCAAGACATTTTTAATAAAAGTTAAGAAAAGGTTAAAGAATCAGTTTTATTCTTTTAATGCATTTTTTATAGAGTTTTAATAATGTAATGACATTTTTTATCTATTTAAATAAAAATATATTAATATTTAAAATTTTTCTTCTTAAATATATTAATAATAAAAAAATGTTAAACAAAATGAATTTTGAAAATTATAATGACTATTTATTATCATTAAATATATCTCAAATTGCAAGAGAATTTGGTTTCAAAAAAATAGGAATTAATTCATTATATTTAATCACACATTTATTAAAACGGTATATTGAATTATTTGCAAAAGAAACACAAAAAACAGTTGAAAATTCTAATAGATTGGAAAGTAATCTAATTGATTTATTATTTACATTACAAGATAATCAAATTAATCAAAACCAATTAATTGATTATATTCATGAAAGTAGAATTAAAAATGATTTTGCAAAAACAAGATTTCTAAGTAAATTAGTTGATTCTGAAGAAAAAGAAAGAATATCTCAAATATATAAAATTAATTCAAATTCAATATCTTTTGGATTAACTATTAATGAAAGTGTTATTAAAGCAATTCCACCTCAATTAAGATATTTTCCAAGAGATTTTAGTAATATTCCAGAAGAAAAAAATCCTTTTGAAGAAAATGATTCTAAATTAAAAGATATTCAAAAATTTTTAGATGAAAAAAATAGAAAAAGAACTACTTCTTTTAATGAGAAAAAAAATTTAGAAGAAATTAATAATGCTGCAAATTATTTTGATATGAGTAAAAAACATAGTAGAAAAAAAATTAATATAGATATTGGAAGGGTTTTCAATGATATTGATATAGAAAATGAATGCAATTTAGGTAAAAAAATAAAAAGAGATGATAATAATGATGTATATGATGCTTTAGCCCCTATAAAATAAATTTTATATTTAACTAAAAATATATATTTGCTGTTTTTTTTTAAATTAAAAAATAAAAATAATAATTTGTTTTAATTCAAATGAAAATGGAAAAACACCACTATGATTCAACAAAAATAGCAAATTACTTATATGAAAAAGATTATGAAAATAAAATATGTATTCATTGTAATAATTCAATGCCAAAATTTGTATCAATAAATAATTCATTATTAATTTGTTCATTATGTTATCGAAAACATTTGATTTTAGGATATAATATTTCTTATGTAAGAGCATTAGCAGATGAATGGGATCCTTACCTTTTATCTTTTTTAGAAAGAGGAGGAAATTCCCTTTTTAAAAGATTAATTAAAAAATACAATTTGAAAAATATTCCAATTGAAAAAATATTTAATACTAGAATTGTTGAATATTATAGGTTATTAATTAAATCTGAAGTTTTAGCTGATGAGCCACCAAATGAAATTGACCCAAAACACATATTAGATAATATAGATAATAATATTATATATTTTCCAGAATTTAAAAATTATAAAATTTTTAAAGGAAATATATTATTTGAAAGTAATAATAATTCTTCATTAATTAATTTATTTAGATATATTGGAAGTGGAGCTTATTATATTCATAAAACATTTGATGAAAATGATATATATAAAAAAAGTTTAGAAAATACTAAAATTTTGTTAAAAGGAGTTAAGGAAGGAGGAAAGTTATTATATAAAACAACAAAACCAGTTTTTAAATATTTATCTATTAAAACTATTCAAGGAATTGGATATCTTTGTAGAAAGGCAATTGATGAATTAAATGAAGATAATAAGGATGAAAACATTGAAAGTAATTTTAATATTGATGCTAATGATTTTTGTAATGTTGATAATTATATTATTACTCCTAACTTAGATTTTCCTACTTTTGAAGAAATAATGATGGCAAGTGAAAATGAGAATTATAATCATAATGAGAATAATAATTACAATATAAAAAATAATAATATTGTTGAAAATCCTAATCTTATATTACAAAAAAAAGATACTAATGATATTATTCCAATGAAAGAGTATAATAATTTTGTTCAAGAAGATATTAATTCATAAATAAACTATCATCTTAATTAAAAAAATATAAATATATATCATAAATTATATAATTATAAAATTAGAATATATTTTAAATTTATTTTAATAAAAAAATAAGTCTAAAAATTTTTTTTATTCAATGAATTTTTATTAAATTTAATAAATAAAAAGTAATGAAAAAGAATTTAAAGAAACATAAAAATAAATGCAATCATGAAATTACAAAATATCATTTTTGTAATAAATGTTGTTGTATATACGAGCCTTTAAAAAATATTTCAGGTATAAATAAAAGATTAAATTCCTTAATTGAAGAAATAAATTTTGGAATAATTTATAAAAACATGATACTTCGGACAAAGAAAGAAAGAGAAAAATTAAAGAAAATAGCAATTCCAAATATAAAAAATAGAAAAGAAATGATTGAAAAGATTTTTCGAGTTATTACAATTTATAAATATAGTTTATCTACTTTCTATTTGTCAATTTTTTTAATGGATGAAATTTTTTTCATAAACAATAAAAAAAGCAATAAAGAATTATTGTTTGCAAATGAAGAAATTTCTTTAGGTTCTCTTTTTTTAGCAATAAAAAGTTCTGAACTTGAAAATAATATTTCATCAACTTTATCAAAAATAAATTATTTTTATAATCCTTTAGTGAATTATTCAATTGAAAGATTAAAAAATATTGAAAGTATATGTTTAAAGATATTAAACTATAATATCTATAGAGCAACTCCTTATGATTATCTAAATTTATTTATTAAGATTGGAATAATATTTTCAAATGAAATTTCAGAAACTTCAAATATAAATGTAGTTTATTTAAATTCAAATATTTCAAAATTATCATATGAAATATTAGATAATTTAATGAAAAGTTCAAATGAATATTTTATGATGGAACCTTATTTAATTGCTCTGGGGATCATTATTTATTCAAAAGAAAAAATAATGCATTGTAATAATTTGGAAATGTTTATTTATGGATATAATTTATCAGAATTTGATATAATTAAATCAAAAAATTTTATAAAAGTCAAATCTGAAAGAAAAAATAAACAAAATGAATTTTCAAATAATCATCAAGAAGATAGTTTAATTTTAAAAAAAAAAAATAATAAAAGTCAATCCCCTGTAAAAGTCCAATATTATAAATTACAAAAATCATTTTTATTAAGACCTATATCATTAAGTTCAGTAAGTTCAAGGCCATCATCAATGAAAAAAAGTATATGTTTAGGTTCAAATATTAGTACATCATCTGATGAATTTAATCAAAATAAAACACAAAAAATAAAAATAACAACGAAAAATTATTTAAAAGATAATTCTATAGATTATTCTTATTCATATACTACTCAAAATACAATACATTCAGGAAGAAAAAAAAAGAATATAATTAAAATTAGACCTTTAAGTCAAATCACAGAAAATAGAAAAAGTAGTGTTCTTAAAACAAATAGAAGATTAATAAATTTAAGTGAAATGAAATCAAATAATACTCAAAAAATTAAGAATCATAGATATAGAATTAAAGAAATGATAAGAGAAAATGAGTACAAAAAAAATAATTATACTTCCATTGACTTTTCTTATTTATTTAGTAACTCTTCAAATAAAAACAGGAACTATAATATTAAGAAAAAGAATTTTAACATTAAACCTTATAAATTTTGTAATAAAACAGATAACAAAGAAAAAGAAAAAATAATAAATAAAAAAAATAAAAATAGCAATAATATCATAAAAAATACAATATATTATAGTAAAAAAATTGATAAAAGAACACATTCTTTATCTACCTCTGTTTCAAGAGAAAAAAAAAATGATTTAAATTCTATTTCTTTCCCCAAAAAAAATATAATTAATTATTGTAAATTTTTGAATCAAAAATCAAAAATATTATAAGAATTTTTTATATAAATATTTAATAATAATTTTTTACGATCTTATATAAAAAGATTTAAAATATAAAAAAATTAATTTTTTATAACTCTGTTCCTCTTATATTATCATATTGTCCTTTTAAATCTATAAATCTTTTCATAAAACTATTAAATAATTCCATTTCCTTTTTTGTAGAAATATTTTTTTTAAATTGTTCAAACTGATTGATGATTTCTTGGTAAAGTAAATATATTTTATAATGATTAAATTTGAATTTTTTAGACTTTTTTAATTTTTCATTTATTAAATTTAAATCTTTTAAGATTTTAGTTCTATACTCTTTTACTTCTAGAGATTCCTTTTTTTCTTCATCTTTTTTATTTTTTTCATCATCGATTTCAGATTCTTCAAAAATTGCTTCATGAATTTCACTTTCATCAAACATTATTAGAATAATTTATATTATATATATATTATATTATATTAAAAGATTATATAAAAAAATGACACACAATAAAGTAAATAATTATGTACCAAAGTTAATAAATTCAAATATAGAATATATAAAAGATATGAAAAAAAAAATTATATTAAGTAATTATCTTTCAAATTATAATTCAAGAGCTTCAAAAGATTTTAATAAATTTTTATCTGATTCAAATACAAGATTTAAAGTTGTAAAATCTGGAAATGGAATAGAACCTACTTTAAATCAAACAATGAAAGTATGTTCTCCATTAAGTAAAGCTATATTAAAAAATAAATTTTATACTGAATTATCAACAATTGAAGAAGAAAAAAAACTAAAAAAAATTACAAAGGCTGGAATAGAAAATCGAAAATTAATTAAACAAATTAGAGATGATCAAATAAAAGATAATTATTCAAAAATTGAATTAAAATTTAGAGAATATTTAAACAATTTAGTTCTTGAGAAAAAAGGATTATTAAAAGAAAAAAATACAGATAATGATTGGAGAAAAGGAGTAATAACAAATTATACAAATGATAAATTCCAAAAAGATACTTATTTATTAAAAGATATAATTAAAGATGATGAAGAACAATTAAATTCTCAATTAAATGATTATTATAATGAAATGAATAATATTAAAGAATATATTTCTATTGAAACACAGGATGAAATTAAAAAAAGAAAACAGAAAATTTTTCTTAATTTAGATTTTTTAACAATGTTAAAATATAAAAAACCAGAAACAATTCCTATAAGTTTAATAAAAAAAACGGAAGAAGAAGATAAAATTGAATTAGGTAAATTTGTTCCTTATAATAAATCGACAAAAAAACATTTAAATAAAATTAAAAATTTTCAGAAATCTGAAATTTTTATTCCTAAAAATATTAAAGAAGATTATTTAAAAGATGAAGATTTTATTAGTACAAGAAGAGTAGTCAAAGAAGAGGCAAATAATTTATTTTTCATAAAAAAGAAATTTGAAAAAAAAAATGAAATTATTTCAAAAAAAGTTGATGAAGATTTTCCTACAATTGAAGATTATAATAGAATTATTAGAGAAAGAATAAATAAAAGAAAATGTAAAAGGAGAGAAGAATTATTAAAAAATGGGAAATTTTTATCTGCTGATGAGGAAAGAAGATTAAAATTTAATTTAACATTAAAAAATAATTTTGAAAAATGGAATCAAGATACAAAAGAATTAGAAGGTTATTATATTTAATTATTTATTCTAATATTTTTTATATTAAATAAAAAATAAAATATAATTTTTAAAAATGATTTTCTCTTTTGTACTAATAAATCATATTTACATGATTTTTTTTTGTTTTAAATAAAAAGTTAAAACATGAAAAA
The DNA here is from genome assembly GCA_023805745.1 of Isotricha sp. YL-2021b. Taxonomy (NCBI): domain Eukaryota; phylum Ciliophora; class Litostomatea; order Vestibuliferida; family Isotrichidae; genus Isotricha; species Isotricha sp. YL-2021b. The sequence continues at coordinate 8,976 of JAJJKW010000612.1, read as the reverse complement.
AAGGATTTCTTTGATTCCAAAAAAAATTGTAAATCATCAAAATCTGAATTTAAAACATATTTTTCAAATATTTAAATTAAACAAAAATAAGAAAGAAATACATAGAAAGGAAAAGAAAGAACAAAGAATTTTGTCTAATCCTTCATATGAAAATTCAAAGAATTTTAAATCAAGAATGAAATCAAGTGTCATTAAAGATAAATTCTTAATGAAAAAAAATAAAAATAAAACATTTAAAAATACAGAAATAAATAAAAGTGCAAAAGACATAAAATTCCCATTTCTTGATAAATCAATTGATGATAATAAAAAAGGAAAAAACTCAAGAAATTTAAGTTTACCTTCTTTAGAAAAATCAATTAATGAAATTAAAAGATTATCTTCTTCTTCAAAAAAAAATAATTATACAAAATTAAATAGTTTATCCATCAATTCTGAAAGTTTTTTCAAGTTTGAAAGTGTCAAAGTTTCAATATTTCATGAAAAAATATTTGAATCTTTAATAAATATTGGAAATATTTATGAAAATTTAAAAAAACGTTACCAACCGATAGAATATAAAAGTTTAATTTTCAATATTAAAGAATTTTTTCAAATTATTCAAAGTAATTTAAATCATGAAAAAAAGGATAAAATATGCCATATTTTTAAACAAGAAAAAATAAATATAGTCTATAAAAAAATTATTAAATGTTGTATTTTTATATTAACTGTTTTTTTATTTGAATTAAATCATTATAATGAAAGTGAAATTAATACTATTCATCATATAAAAAGTTATAATGGTTTTGGAAAAATTATTGAAGATTTATATGATTTTTTATTGTCTTTTTATTCCAATTATTTTCCTCAAAAAGTATTGGATAAAATTAGTTCATTGGATAAAAATAAAATAAAAAAATATAAAGAAATGAAGAACAGAGAGTTTGATAGTATGAATTTTATAATTTTTATTGGAAAAAAAAATGACAAATGTGTACATAATCTTTCTAATTATATTTATGTTAATTTAAAATATATAATGATTAATCCTTTTCCATTAATAATGACAGAAATTATAAAATTATATGACTTATGTTCTTTATATTATATTGAAACTTTAATTTGTAATTGTATCATTTTTCCAGAATTAAATATTTTAAATATAAACGCTCAAACATCAAATCTTTTTCCAATCTTAAAACAATTTCATATGAAAAATGAAGAAGATAAAATTTCTTTATTACCAATGAAAAAATATAACTTTTATTATACTTTAGTAGTTGATTTAGATGAAACTTTAATTCATTTTTTTGACACTCCAACAGGAGGAACTTTTTTCTTAAGACCACATTGCATTAATTTTTTAAATGAATTATCTCAATTATTTGAAATTATAATATTTACTTCTTCTAAAAGGGAATATGCTGATTTAATTTTAGATAAAATAGAAAATGGAAAGGAATATTTTCAATTTAGATTATACAGAGATCATTTAAATAATTATTATAAAGATTTATCAAGATTAGGAAGAGATTTAAATAAAACAATAATTATAGATAATATAGAAACTAATTTTCAATTACAACCTGATAATGGTTTATTAATTAAAAGTTGGAATGGAGATGATATATATGATATGGAGTTGAGTGATTTAAAAGATTTACTCATTAAAATAAATTATGAAAAAACTCCTAATGTAAGGTTAATAATAAAAAAAATAAATGAATTAATAAAAAAATCTGAGATAAAAAGGTTATATAAAAATTTAGATTTTAATCTTATTCTTAATTTCTAATTTTTATTCTAAAAAAATAAGTAAAATATAATTTTTTTTAAAAAAATTTATGAATACTTTAAAAATAAAAAAAAGAGAACCAAAAAAATTGAATTTAACTGTAATTTCAATTTCATTTTTATTAATGATATCTTCATTGATATTAAAACTATTTATATTAAATGAAATTGAAGAAAAATATACTCTAAAAATAATCTCATTAATTCCAAATTATTTTTATATTCCTTTTTCAACAATAATAGATTATTTAGATTCCATAAATCCAATTTTAATTTTAGGAATATCAATTTATTCAATAAGAAATACTTACAAATCTTTTATTTTATTTAATATTCCTTGTTTAATTTGTTATCTAATTTCTTTATTAGAAATGATATTTGTTATTCCAAATAGAAATTTAATTCAATCAGTTTTAGTAAGTTATGGATTTTCTTTTCCAAATTATCATATTATGATGATTGTTACTTCTTATTTTTCAATATGGTATATTTTTTTTTATAGTTATAACTATCATTGCTTAAGTAAATATTTAAGTTTTTTTTCAATGAATATTTTTTTTCTTGTTATTCTGTATGGTCATGTTGTAAGTGGTATGCATTATATTTTTGAAAATATTTTATCTTTTTTATTTTCTTATTCTTTTTGTATTTTTATTTTTATTGGTTTAAATTTAGATCTCGATAATTCTCAAGAATTTGAAAAAATTATCAATTTTAAAATCATTTATTTTATTTTAATATATCTTTTTTCTTTTATTTTCTTACTTTTAGTTTTTATAATGAGAATTAATAAATTTGAAACCATAACAGATACTTTAGAAAAAGAAAATAATATATTTTTATTAAATCAAAGTTTTATTGTTTCTGCATATTTTTTTGGAGGAATATTTTCTATATTTGGAATTAAATCAGAAATTTATTTTATATTTGAAGGAAAATTCAAATATTGGGAACAATGTAATTTTCCATATGATGAAAAAAATAATTCTACTTCAAATGTTGATATTCTTAAAGGGAAAATATGGAATTTAACCCCTTTAAAAAAAACTTTACTAAGAATTATATATTTTATTTTATGTTCATATATAATTATTATTCCTTTTTACTTATTTTGTGATACTGAAAAACAAACAAATTTATATTATAATTATTTAATATTCTCTCTCGAATGTGCTTTGTTTATGTATTGTATTTTTTTCTTTTTCAAAATCATGATAAGAAAAAAAGAATTTTTAGTGAATGATTTATTTTTTGAAGGATTTGAAGAAAGTCCCTTATTATAAAAATATAATAAAATAAAATAAAATAGAAATGTACAATTAGTTATAAGAGAAAAAAAATTATATTGTTTAAATTTATTCTTCATCCATTAATTCTTTTTATTCTTTCTATCTTTAGGATTTATTAATCTATTTTTTTTATTAACTTTTCTTTTTTTATTTTTTTCATCAAAACCACTTTCAAAAATGTTCATTTTTGCAATTTTAATTCCTTGAGTAATTAATCCAATTTCATTCATAATATCATCTTCATTAAGAGAAATTTCATTAATAGAACAATTAATTCTTTTTTCAATAGATAAAATTAAATCAATATCATATTGAGATACAAAACTTAAACAAATTCCTTTTTTTCCTGGTCTACCAGTTCTTCCAACTCTATGAATATAATCATTTGGATTTCTTGGTAAATCAAAATTTATAACTAAATCTACAGTTGGAATATCTAATCCTCTTGAAGCTAAATCAGTTGATATTAAAATCCTATTTAATGTTGCCTTAAATTTATTAAAATTTTCTATCCTTTTTTTCTGAGGCATTTTACTATGTAATTGACTTATTTTTAATTCAAATAATTTACATAAATTATATAAAAAATTACATTGTATAAATGTATTTGTAAATATCATAATTGAATCATTTCTATAGTCATTTCTTAATAAATATAATAAATAATTTTCTTTCAATTTTTGTGGAAGTAATATATAATTTTGTGTTAATTCTTTATTAATTTGAATAATATTTTTTTCATTTTCTTCATCATTGAAATTAAACACATAAAATTTTTCTTTATCATAATTACTTTTTAATAAATTTAATTCATCAATTTTTTGATTCATAGTTGCAGAAAATAATAAAGTTTTCCTCTCATCAGGTAAATATTTTAATATATCAATTATATCAGGTTTAATAGTATGATTTAATAATTGATCAAATTCATCTAAAATAAGAAATTTTAAATTATTTATTAACTTAATAGAATTATTTTGAAGAAAAGTAATAAGCCTACCAGGTGTTGCTATTATTATATGAGGAATTGTATCTAATTGAGTTAATTGTTGTGTATAATCTGAACCCCCAATAATTAATTCAACTCTTAAATTAAAACCCTGAGAATATATTTTTATTTTTTCTAAAACTTGAATTGCTAATTCTCTTGTTGGTTCTAATATTATTGCAAACAAACCAAATGGATCTTTACTTAATATATTAATTAATGGAAGACAAAATGAAGCTGTTTTTCCTGTTCCTGTTTTTGATATTCCTATTACACTCTTATTATTTAATATTTTTGGTATTATTTTTTCTTGAATTGGAGTTGGAGTTTCATAACCTAAATATTGAATATTTTTTTGAATCCAAGAATCTAAACCTAAATTAGCAAAATTCATTTTTAGATAAAAATATTTTAAATTATTTTTTTTTATACTTTTTTTGAAATTATTTGTTTTTATGATAATGTTGAAATTATTAATAAAGAAAATAATTAAATGAATGAAACTATTTAATATTCTTTAAAAAATGACAATGATATCAATGAATATCATTATAAAAAAATAATGAATCATATGGATGGTTTAAATACAAGTAAAATTTTAAATAATAAAATATTTATTAATCTAAAATCAAGAAGAAACAATTAAAAAAGAAAAAAAAATTTTATAGTAAACATTTTTATTCCAATTGAACATACACTCCTTTCATTTTTAGTTATAAAGATGATTTTTTTATATTTTATATTCTTCTTTTAAATGATAATTCAAAAATAATTAATGAAATCGTTTTAATTGGTTTCTTAAAAAGTTATTCTTTAAGATTATAATTTAGATAAATTTTTTTGGGAAAGCAAGTATTTTGATATTTAATATCATTTATAATTTGATTATTAATATTATAGACTTTATTTTTTTTTTGATTATTAACAAATTTTATTTTAATAATAATTTTTATATATAGAAAGTAAATCCTATATTAATTTAAATTATTTATTTTTTTCTTTTTTCTTAATTGCATTTTTTATTTTAATTCAAAGGAATTTGAAATTATTGGATTTCCCAAACACTAGAATTGAAGATTTATAAAATATTTGTGATTTCTTTAATTTAATTATTTATATAATATTATAAAAAAATATAAAATTAAAAAACTTTGAAAGAGATTAATTGTTCAAATCTAATTTAAGAATATTAATTTATTAAACGAGCATTTCCTTTAGATAAAGTAATTAAAATTTCAATAATCAGAAAGATTTTTATATTTATAAAATTATAATTTTGGGTATTTCACTTGACTACTTAATTCCTACATTTAATAAAAGAAAAAAATACAAAAGGTTAAGGTTATCCAATAAATATAGGAAGACTACTTTAACATTTATATTAATAAAGGAATTAACAAGTAATTAAGCTTCATTGAGAATTAAAAAGTATTTTCTTTTATTTCTATTTCAATTTTGATTTATTTTTTTTCAAATTTCAATATAGATTAAAAATATAGAACTTTATTGGTTTTCTTTTTTAACAAGGACTAATAATAGAAAAAGATGTAATTGATAATTTATTGGAACTATTTTCTTTTTTTGTTTAAGATTCTTATGGGTTTTTCTTCTTCTGGAGTACTATTTATGATTTAATTAAAACTAAAAATATGAAAAAAGGTTTTTTCTTTATTAATTTATCATAATTTAACTTTTTAACAATTATTTTAATTATTATTATTGGATTAATTGAATCTTTGATGATATAATCTTAATTTATTTTTTAGGTTTTTTTTTTTTTCTATTTCTTTTATTTACAGATACTAAATTGTTATTTATATTTTGATTGTCATCTAATTTATTCATTTTTGAAGAATCTTTTATTTCTTCCTTTAAATCATCATTTGAATTCACAAAATATATAGTTTTAAGATTTAACAATTCAATAAAACTATTATATTTTCCTATTGATTCATTTTTATTTTTAATATTGTCTATCTGGGATAAAATTTGATTGAAATTATTTATTGGAATATTAAAAAAATTATCACATGTTTTAATTTGCTCATAACAAATATCAACATTATTTATTGCAAATTCATTAAAATTTAAAATAGTTTTATGAATATTAATCAAATTTCGAATATTCTTTTCGTATTTAAAAAATATCTTTTCCAAATCAAAGATCATTTGTTTTAAATTATTTATAATTTCTTTTTTTAATTTTTTCATTGTTTCATATATTTCGATTTCATTTTGTAAAATAGATTGATATTTTTTTCTTTTTTCTTCATCCATAAAAATTGAATTTATATTATCTGTTTTATGAGATAAATGTTCTTCTTCACAATCAGGGCAAAAACTTATATTACAATCTTTACAATAATTTGTAAAGCTAGAATTATGTTTTTCACAATTTGAATCAAATTGTTTTAATTTTATTAATTCTTTATGTTCTTTATGAAAAAACCTTTTGCAGAAACTACAAAAAATAAATTTACAATTATAACAAAAATAATAATCTTCTTCTTTATTATCTTTTTTTTTTCTTTTTGTTCTTCCACATTTAGAGCACGAAGAAGTATTTAAAGAAAATTTTTTTGAATTAAATTCTTCTAAACTATCAATATAATGTGTTTGACAAAATTGACATGAATATTTAACTATAATATCTTTGTCAACTTTAATTGAACATAATAGGATTTTATAACATTTTGAACATCTATGAATTTCTTCTTTTTTATTATTATCTAAGTTTTTATTAATATCTATTTCATAAGAATCATCTGAATTATTAAAAATTTCATCAAACATATAAAAAAATTATTTAGACTATATTTAAATAAATTTTTAATATTTATGATATTTAAAAAATATACAATTTTTATTCATTATTTTGAAAACCAAAATTTTTTTTAAAAAAATGTCAGAAAAATCAAGAAGGGAAGAACTAGAAATATTTACAGAAGATTTTCAAGAAAGATTAAGAAAATCATATGAAAAATTAGAGAATAAAAAAGAAAATGATACTCTTCTAAAAAAAGAAAAGGCATCAAAAAAATATTCAAAAAATGAACCAAAAGAAAATATGAATATATCATTAGTAAAAAAATAATAATTTTTAGGATGGACATTTTTTCGATCCTCCATTACCTTGGAAACCAAATAGATTAATAGGAGGATATTTTTCTAAATTTAAATTACAAAAAAGAGGAATTGATATGAATCCTTGGCAAATAGTAAATATTTTTATATTCTTTTTTAATTTTTAGGATAGAGTTATGTTATCAAAACGTTCTTATGAAAAAGAAAAACATTTACCAAATAAAAATTTTGTATGCAGAAAATTATATTTAGATGAATTTGATAAAAAAATTTATGGTAAACCAAGAGAAATAAATGAATCTTATTGTCCTTTAACAACATTAGGAAATTCTATAATAGGAAATTTTATTGAAGAAAATAAAAAATTAGAAAATTTAAAAATTAAAAGAGAAGAAGAAAATTATAAATTATTCCATTCAAAGAGAAAAGAAGAAAAAAATTATAGGCCTAATTGGAGATATTCAAATAAACCTGGAACTAATTTTGAAAAATTTAAAACTGATGAGCTTTATGGATATAATATTGTTAAACCAGAAAATAAATGGCTTGAAGGTCCTTGGAAAGCTCCAAGGGAAGTAGGAACTTATTTTGATCATGATATTCATCCATTATAAATATTTTTTATTTGTTATAAAAAACAGAAATATTGGAAAAATATTAGAAAATGTTTTATTAATTATTTATATTATTTTTTAAAATGTTAATTTTTCTAGATTCTAGTCATATTATTTTAGTCTAAAGATTATAATTAATATTTTATTTTATGTGTTTATTTTATTTATATTATATTCTTTGTAATTTTAATAAATTATTTTTAAATATTCTTAAATATTTTTTGTAATTGAATTTATTTTAAATATTAATGAAATACGAATGTAATAATATTATCTATAATTTGAGTTCCATAAATAACTCTTCTTTAATTAATATATTTTTATTTCTTTCATATAAAATGAAATCTCTTTTTTTCAAAAATTTAAATATATTCAGTAACTTTATCTTTTTTGAATTATATTTGAAATAAATTCTTTTCTTGAAATTCTCTAATTTTAATAAAATCTTTTAATTTTAACTTAATTTAAAAAAATAAATGTAAATTTTGTCTCATATTGAAGAAAATATTTCACTAAAATATTTATAGCAGATATATATATTTTTGAGATTTTATCATCTTTATTTTTTTTATTGTTTAATTATTTTCTATCAAATTTATCAATTTAAAAAAGATTTTTTATTATATTACTATTATTTTTTGAATTGAATAATTCAATAATTATTCTGTTTTCTTTTGCATTTTTTTATAATAATACCATTAATATACTTTTAAGCTTTTCCATAATTAAATATAATAAATTTAGATAAATAATGGAACTTTCAAAAATTAAATAGTTTAATTGTTTAAATGAATTTTTTTCTTTTATAACATAAAATAGAAAAATATCTTTATCAAAAATCAATTTAACAATTAATGATTATAAAGAATTCTTTTTTCTTAAAAAAATTAAAAAATATAATAATTATAGATTTATTGAAAATTATTTTCTTCAATTTTAAAAAGGAATTTAAATATTTTATTAATGAAAATTAATTATTTTTAAATGTTTTATCAAAGAAGATAGATTTTATATTAAATACCAAAGAGAAAGACTTTAAATTAATAATTGAAAATAAAATATTTTAAAGAAAATCCTCTTTTTGAAATAGAAGATTATATTTTAAAAATTTTCTATTTTTTTGGATTTAGTTATTTTGTATAGGTATTTTTTTAAAGAATATTTAATTCTAATTATGTTATATAAATTCTATTGGGGTTTGGGGATTGGGGATTGGGGATTGGGG
>JAJJKW010000611.1:0-15256 GCA_023805745.1 Isotricha sp. YL-2021b | reverse complement strand
CCCCAATCCCCAATCCCCAATCCCCATCCCCATTTAATGAATTATATTATGTATTTCACTAATATTATTATTTTAAATATTTATATTTAAGTCTTAATCTTTCAATTCCATAAATAACATGAAAATTAATAATTTAGAAACAAAAATAATGTATTATTAAAAAGGAAAGATATAGAAAAGATTATATTAAAAAAAAAGTTTAAATAATATAAGAATTCCATAATTATAGTTATTTTCTAATAATAGGTTAAAATTAATAATTTTATGATTAATTTTATATAGTTTAATTGTTTATAGAAAAAATTTTTATAAAATTTTTCCTATTTTTTTAAATTGAAAAAATTGTTAAAAAAAATTCAAATAAAATATTTTTATTTAAAGATCTTCTATAACAAAATATTTTCCTTTATTAAGCTTTCCTTTTTTATATAAAATTTTATCAATTCTATCTTTTAAAATATTATGATTAGGTAAAGGATCTTCAGTTCCAACCATAATAGTTTCTAATTTATCTTTTCCATACTTTAATTTAACACAAGGAATTCCATTTTCCATTGCATTTAATCTTAAAGCAATATTTAAACCTTTTTCATTATCAATATTAATTCTTCCAATTTTTAAATAATTTATATTTTTTATTAATTCTTCCCATATTGGAGCAAATTCTTGACATGTTCCACATTTTCCACTATAAAACTCCATTAACCATATTTCTTTTGATAAATTTACTTCCTGATCATAATTTTCTTCATCTAAATCAAAAGTCTTTAAAGTTTTTACTTGAAAAAAGGAAAAGAATATTAATATTAATAATTTTAATGTAAACATTTTTAAAATAAATAAAAATATATTTAATAACAAATTACAGGTAGAATATAATAAAAAATTATAATAATATTTATTATATATTATTGTTCCATTTATAAGAAAAACAATATTAAATTTTTTTTTAGGAATTTTCTTTTAATCAATAAAATTATTTTTTTCTTCTTTTATTTAGATCTGCAAAAGTTGGGCTGTTACATATAATTTCTTGTGAAGATTTATCTCCATAAAATTCAGATATATCAATTTTTTCAGAATCTATTTTATTATTTTTTTCATTTATATTTGTATTATTAATTAAAGTACTAAAAGTTAAAGGAAATTTATTATCTTTTTCATTAGAAATATTCTCACTTGGATGTGAATTAATATTATTTTGATTTCTAATTGGAGAAATAGGATGATTTTCTTCAAAATTTATTAATTTTTTTTGTAAATCTTGTAAAATATCAGCTTTTTTTTTTTTAATAATTTTATTATCATCAATTAAACTCCCATTTAAATTATTCATTATGGAAATTTTGTCTCTCATTATTGAAATCAAACTTCCAAATGCTTCATTTTCTGGTTTTTTTTCTATATCAGAAATTTCACTTTGTTCTTCAAAAAAATTGTTATCAATTTTTTCACATAAATTATTATTTTCAATAATAGAAATATTAATTATACTTTCATCATTTGTTTTTTCATTTTTGAAATTATTTAAAATTTCATTTTTTTCAATTATTAAATTATAATTATTAGAGTTTTGAATATTGTTTATATTTTTATTTTTAGCATGATTTTTATCCCAATTTTTTAAATAAATATATAATTTTTTATTTAAATATGTAATAAAATTTTCAAAAGTCATTCTTAAATTTAAAGAATCATCAATAATAGCTAAATATTCAAGATCAAAATAAATTAAATCAAAATCTATTTCTGAAAAAGTATATAAATTTCTATTTATTGATGTAAAATATAATTTAAGAAATTTTTGAATATAATTTAAATTTTTATTTATATTTATTGGAAGAGTAGCAATATATTCTTCTTTAGTTTTTTGAAAAGTTAATTCATACTCACAATAATAATTAGAGGATCTTGATAATTTATTTGAAGAATAAAATTCTAAAATTCCTATTCCATCATTTATTTTTAAATATTTAGTTATTATATATAATCTAGGATAAGTTGAAAATAAAATTAATTTTGTTGAATAATAATTTTTATATTTAATTATATTATTAAGTAATATTTTTGAAAGAATTGATTTTTTATTAAATCCTTTTACTAATCCTTTTAAAGTTAGTATTTTTTTTAAATTAAATAAAATTGTATTATTGTTTTTACAATCTAGAATAATTAGATTTTTGAAATTTATTTGAGTTGAACTTTTTTGCGGTCTAAAAATTAAAGTTTTTAAAATACTTATAAATTTATTTGACAAATATTTCACAAAATAATTTTCAAATATATTAGAAATATAATATAAATTCTTTTCTCTTGTTAAATTCTTTCCAATGAAGTTTAAATAAGCAGTAGAAATAAATTTTAAAAAAAATTTTATTAAACTTCCTTTAATAGTATTTTTTGAAATTATAATAAAAACTAAATGATTTTTAAATAAAATAATTTTTGTTTTTCTCCAAAAAAACTCAAAAAATTGTCCTTTTAAATAAATTGAAATAACTATATTTTTGAAACAACCTTTATAATAAAAATCATTTTCTTTATTATTGAAAAAATAAGATAATAATTCTTTTCCTTCTTTATTATAAATAAAGAAACTTTCAATTGAAAAATTAAATTCAAAACTATGAACAAAAGTTGTTTCTGTGATTCCAATTTTTTCAATTTGTTTTATTTTATTATAATAGATAATAGACTTGAAAAACTCATCATAATTCATTTTTTTAAATTAAAATTTTTGGAATTTTAAAATAAATTAGTCATTTTTACATTAAAACAAAAATTAAATTATAAAAATATATAAACTTATTAAAATAATTTTCTTTTTAAAAAAATTTCAATATTTATTCAGAATATCATTCTATAATTTTTAATTATTAAAATTATTTGAATTTTAAGTTAAAGAAGAAAAAGAATGGAAAAATATAAGAATTTTAAAAGAAAAAATAAAAATTATTGAATTGAATGAATAGTTTTTTTAAATGACAAAGATTAAAATTGTATTAAAGGGCCAGTTTTATCTTTAAAAATTTTATAATAAGAAAAGAAAAAATTAAAAACTTTTTTTGAAAATAATGATATTTAAGATAAATTTCTAAATGAAAATAATTTATGGAAATGGTCTTTAAATAAAAAAAACAATTTCAAAAAATATCAAAATTAATTTAGGTATTCTTCTTATAATTTTTTTAAAAAAGATAAAATAAATAAAAATATGAATTAAAGAATAAAATTTTTAAAAAAAATAATGAAATCAAAACAAATAATAATGTTAAATTAAAGGATTTCCTTTAATTGATTATTATTCTTGAAAAAAAATCTTTCTTGTATGAATTAATTAATAATAATTTTAATAATTATAATATGCTTTAACTTAATTCTTTCAAAAATTATTATTATTATCATTTAAATTATTTTTTTTATTTAAATGCTTAAAAAAAAAAGAAATAAATCAATAAAAAAAAAGAAAGAAACAAAAACAAATGAAAAAAATAAAACTCAAAATGGAAGTTCTGAAAAAGAAATAAATGAAATTAAGCATTTAACTAATAATATATTTGAATTAATAAATAATGTTTCATTTTCAATTGATGGAGAAGGAAAAATGAAATTAATATCAGGAAAATTAAATTTTAATGGTTTTTTATTTGATAAGCAAAATACTATTTTAAATTTTAATTTTTCTGATAATTATCCTATTTTTAAATATGAAAACAATGATAAAAATTGTAAGATTGATTTTATTTCAGGAAAATATAAATTTTATTATGAAAAAAAAAATTTATTTCGTTTACAATTTATTCCAAAAATATTAAGAGAAGATATTGATTATAATAAATTTAAATTATATTTTATTACAGGAAAAAAATCAGTTGGAAAAAATACTTTTATACCATATATTATAAACAGACTTTTAAATCTAAATAAAAAAGTTTTTTATTTGGAATTAGATACAGAACATCCTTTAATTCCGAATAATTTTTGTTTTTCTTTGATTGAAATTTTAAATCCAATTTTATCTAATATACCTAAATTAAATAATAATTCATATAGATTGATTAAATCAATCTATATTAGAGATAATAATGATATTGAATTTATTATGAAAAAAATTCAACATTTATTTAATAATAATGAAATTCAAATCAAAAATTGTTGTATTTTAATTAATTGTTTTTCAAATTGGATTAATAATTCAAATACTATTAATTCACTTATTTACTCAAAACATATTAAAAATAAAAAAGATTCCTGTTTAATTTATTTTAAAAATAAATTTCTAAATTCAGATAATGCTAATAAAGAAAAAGATATAAGTGAATTTGAAAATATTATTTTTGAGAATAATGAAAAAAAAAATTTTGCAGATATTATTTTTGATAATAATAATAACAATTTAAAAGAATGTTCTTTGTTTGTTGCTGAAAATAATTTTGATTATCAAAATGATAATATTGATTGTAATTTAACAATTAATGATAAAAAAAATACTGAGAAATATAATTTATTAATTTCCAATTTCTCAAATGATCAAATAAATTTAGTCAATATTGATTTTTCAGATATTATTTTCATATTTGATACAAAATATACAATTTTAAATTTAGAGAATTCTATTCAAAGTCTTTTAAATAAATATATTATTATTCTGAAAATCAACGAAAATTATAATTCACAAATAAATAATTTAAATGAAATTGAAGATTATGAATTTAAAGGATTTGGAAGAGTTTTCTCTTTAAATTTAAAAGATAAAATTCTTCAAATCTTTACTAATATTGAAAAAGAATATAATGAAAAATTTGTTATATTAATTGAAAACAGAATTAATAAAATTTTAAGAACAAATAAAAAAGATATGTTTTTAAAATATATTTCTAATTCTACTTTTAATTATAATATATTAAATGAAGACTCAAATGAAAAAAAAATAATGACTTATTTAGGAAGAAATAGTTATATTTTTAATTCAATTAATTAATATAAAAAATTGAAAAGAAATTTTTATTTTGAAAATTAAAAAATAACAATTAAAATATAAAACTAATTAAAATAAAATTTAAATGAGAACCCAAACCCATAAACACACTCATAAAAGAACAATTCGTATTTGTGATGAAAATAATATTCCTCAAAAAAAATCAATGCGTTTAATAACAGCTGCTCCAAAAAAAAGATATATAACATTAAAGATAAAAGATTATAAAAAACAAGTTTCATTTACAGAATTTCAAAGAATAAAAGCTTTAGATAAAAAAAAATTAATTTCAACAAGAGATGCAACAAAAGCAAAAATAAAGGATACTGATAATCAATATAAAAATAATAAAATTGTTTATGAACCTGAAATTATGAATAAAATTGCAGTTTTAAGAGAAAAAGAATTAAGAACTACAATTTATCATATGAGTAAAGCTTTACAAAGTAAAAGTCAAAATTTAGAAGAAGAAACTATAAAATTATATGAAGAAATATTAATTAATATTAAAAAAATATTTGAGAAAGTTTCTAAAGAAATTGAAGAAAAAAAAATAGAAATTTTACAAAGAATTCAAATTAGATTAAATGAATGTGATAGTAGACAAAGAAAATTATTAGAAAAAAAAATTGCTGAACAAGAAACAATTTTAAGAAATTTACATACTTTTACATATGAAATGCAAAGAGTTAGAGAAAATTATGGTATAATTAAGAGTAAAATTAATAATTTAAGTGAAAGAAATTTTGAACTTGAACAAAGAATTAAACTTGAAGATCAAAAATATGATAAAATTTATTCTTTATTAAGAGAATATAAAGTAAGAATAAATAATATTGCTCATACAATTGAAAATTATAAAAAAGAAGAAAAAGGTGAAAATGAAGAAGAAAATGAAAAAATTGATGAAATACCAAAAAAAATTAAAGAACCTAGAAGTTTAATTTTAAATAATATTGAAACTGAATATACTAATAATAAAGTTACTACAACAAATAATAATAATAATAGAATTAAAACTACAATATTAAATACTGTTAATGAAAGCATGGCCTTTAATTTAATGAATAAATCTATTAAACAATATAATAATAAAATAAATTATTATCAAAACTTAAATTATCAAGAAATTCCAGATAATAAATTATATAATTGCTTAATTAAAATTATTGATACTATGAAAAATTCTAAAGATTATAAAATTGTCAGTGGAGTTAATAATACTTTATTAAGTAATAATATGAAAATTTTACCTTTGCAAAATAAAGAATTTAGAAAAGATTTTATGGATAAATTATTTAGTGATTATGAATTATTAGAAGCTTTTAAAGAAGGAGAAACAGAATTTGTCAACAAACCATTTAATAAACGTTTATTTGACAAATAAAATAATAAACTATAAATAAAAACTTAAAAAAAGCCAAAATAAAAAAAATTTTTTTTATTCTTACAAAAATTTACTATTTAAAAAAATAAATATAAATAAATGAATTTAAGCTTTATATTGTAATAAATTAGGTTTTCCAATAGTAATATATTCAGAAAAAGCATCAAATAAATCTTCAATAGAAAATTCTTTGATTTCTTCTTCTCCATTTTGATTTATCATTTTAATAATTAAAGAAGTATCAATATTATTATAAACATCTAATTCATTAAAAGTAACAGGTTCATTTAATTTTCTTAAACCTTCCATAATAAATTTAGAATTAGCTAAAATATAAGAATCATTTTTTTCTTCAAAAAAATCAGATAATTTTTCACTAATATCTTGTTTAACTCCCCAATCATTATCTGCATTTTCCATTTTTTGTTTTTCAATATCAAATTTTTGTAATATTTCTTGAATTAAATAATTTTTTCTTATTATTAAAGTTTGAATTATTCCTCTAAAACATTCTTCTATTTTTTGAATTGTTTCTGCTTTTGCTTTTTCCATTAAAAGTCTATTTTCTTTTATTTTTAATATTTTTGTCTCACAAAATTCTTTTTTAAAAACTCCTCTGAATATTTGTTCATCTATTGCTTTTCTTAAATACATTGCTCCTTGTTTTAAAGATAAAACATCATGTTTTTTATGATTACCAAACATTACACAAGATGGACAAATTACTACATTACATGTTTTACATAGTCCTTCATATGCTCTTTCATGATCATGACATATTCCTACATCTATTTCTGACATTTTTTTTTTTTTAAAATTTTTTTTTTTTAAAATAAATTATTTGTTTTGAATTATGAAAAAATAAAAAATGACATTTATTAATGATAAATTGTATTATATTTTTTGGAAAATGGGGATATTGTTTAATTTCTATTTATAAGATTTATTAAACAATATGGAAAATAAAAAAATGTTAATCTTTATAATAATTTGTTAGGATTACAATATATAAAAGATAGATAAATATATTATAAGAGATAAGGTTTTAATAGATAAAAATATTATTATAATTGTTAATAAAATAATAAAAATGATAAAATAAATAATGATAATTTTTATTAAAGCGAATTTAATAAAAGAAAATAATAAAATAAAAGATTTAGAAAGCATGTAAAAATAAAATGTAAAGAATTTAAGAAAAGAATTTAGATTTTTAAATGAAAATATATTAAAATGATTAAAATATTTTGAATTATTATCACAAAAAAATACATGATTTTAAAAATTCGAAATATTTTCAAAGGAAAAGTAATAGACAATCTTCAACAAAAAAATATTAAAAAAAGAGTAGATAATTTAAAGTAAAAAAAAATTAATCTAAAAATATATAAATTTCTCTTACAATTCTTTTTGAAAGAAAACATTTTTCTTTTTACTTAAATTAGTATTTTTTTTATTTTTAATGTATTAATTGGAAAGTTTTTTAAGAATTCATATTAAAAATATTATTGGTTTAAATAGAATTTGAAAAAATTTTTTAATGGAAAAAAATGACTTTTATTAATAAATAAATTGTTAAATAAAATGTTTCTTATAGAAAATTTGCTTATTTAGGATTAATAAATTATGTTAAATTTTTTTCTAAAGTTTATTTTATATTTCAAATCAATTCAATTTTATTATTCATATGTTTTACCAATTTCAAGATATTTTTTTTATTGAATCTCTGAATTTCTTTTTAATTCATAAAAAAAAATTTTTCTTTATGTTAAAATAAAGATATTTCTTTCATTTATTTTTTTCAATTATTAATATCTAAAATAAAATTAAAATAATAATCTCTCATTATATCAATTTCTTTTAAAATTTCTAAAATAAGAGGATTTCCATAATTATTTAAGGCTTTCAAATTTCTATATTTAGTATTTGATTCCAATTCATTCCATACTCTGATTGGATTTAAAGGACTAATTGTTGGAATTTTTTTATTTAATAATTTTTCATTTATTGATTTTTCGAAATTATTAATTAATTTCTTTAAATTATCTATTTCATTATTAAATAAAGTAACATTAGGAATATTTTTTTTTATTTTATTAATTTTATTAATTTTTTCTTCTAAAGCTAATTTACTAAATTCAATTTCACATTTATTAACTTCTTCTTCTAAAATTTCTTCTATTTCTTCATTTTCTTCTTCTAAAATTTCTTCATTTTCTTCTTCTAAAATTTCTTCATTTTCTTCTTCTAAAATTTCTTCATTTTCTTCTTCTATAATTTCTTCATTTTCTTCTTCTTCATCTTCCTCTTCTTCTTTTGACTCATCATTTTCACTAACACTTGGAATAAATGGAATTATATTTTCTAAATATCTTTTATTATCTTTATTTTCAACAGATTCATCTTCAGATAATTTTCTGTAAAAGTTATTCTTAATTAAAGTATCAATTTTATTAAAAATTGTAATACTTTCATCAAGAATAGATTCAAAATTGTTATAAAAGTTTTTGGTATTTTTACTTATTGAATTAATTTTTTTTTTTAAATCATTTAATTCATTTTTGAGTTCAATTCTATAATTATGTAAATATTGCTTATATCCAAGAGATATTTTAAATATCTCAATTTTAGTTTGAAAGATATTTATTTTTCCTTGTTCTTTCCTTAACAACACTTGATTTGAAGAATAAAAAAGAATTAAAGAATTTTGAGAAATATCATTTTCTTTATATGTTATATATAAAACTAATTTAATTTTTAATCCTAAAAAACGAAATTCAAAAATAGTTTTTTCATAATAATCATTTTCTAAAGGCATATAATCAGAGAATAAAAGATCTCTTAATTCAATTTTTCTTCCTAAATTTTCTTCTATTTTTGAAAGTCTTCTTTTTTGATTTAATATTTCTTGATTAATTAAATTAGGAGATAATTCTAATATTTTTTTAATAATATTTGTAATATTTTTATTAATTGTAGAATTAACTAAAATCATATTTTCTTTTATATCAGATGATAAACTTTGATAAGGTAATTTAATATTTATTGTATCATTATTATTTTCATTTTCTAATTCATTATCTTCAGTTTCATTATTCATTAAAATTATATTTACATTTGTTTCAATATTTTTAATAGTTCCATTAATAATTGTAATTGAAGAATTACCTTTATTTCTACTATCTTTTATAATATTACCATTATCATTTATTTCTTTATTTATTCCTCTTATTAAAATAGTTGTATTTGTTTCATTTATTTTTTGATAACTTCTATATTCTTCTAAATCTTCAAGTCTTCTTTTATTATTTTTTATATATAAACTTTCTGAAATTAAAGGTATTAATTTTTCTTTAGAAAATTCTAATTCTTCTCTTATTGAATCAGTTAAATTTTCTGGAAAATATTCATTTAATATACTTCCATTTTTATAAAAATATATTTCAATTAAAGGTAATGTTGGAATTTCTTCATTAAAATTAGATAAATTTAAATTTTCATTAAAATTAAAATTAATAATATTTTCTTCTTCTCCATTTTCATTTGTTTTATTTAATTCTTTTAACATTATAATTCCTTTATATAATTCTGTTCCATTTTTATATATTTTTTTATCTAATATATTCATTAAATATAAAGCAGATGTTTTTATTGTTGTTGAATTTTCTATTATTTCTTCTAAATTTCTTTTATTTGTTGAATTTGAATTTTGAATAATAATTTTTTGTTCTTTTATTGATTTATAATAATCTATTTGATTTATTTCTCTTTTTATATTAACAATTATTTTATCAGAATCTTTTTTTTGAGTTAATAATATTGAAATTGTAATAGTTATAATACATAATATTATTAATGATATTATAATTATTACACAAAATTTTTTTTTTCTAATAATTTTATTTTGATTTTCTTCAATTTCTTTATTTCCACTTATTTCATTTTTTAAACTCACTGTTTCTGTTACTTTTATTTGATTTGAGTTTTCCATTTATTATATTAACATATTTTTTAAATGTCTTAAATCCTCTTTTTTTCCTCTAAAGCGCTAATTTTTAATATTTTTCAGTAAATAACATTTTTTTTAAAAAGATTATATAATCATTAAATTAATTTACATTGATTAAATTACTTATAAAAATGAATATTTTAGATATTTATCCTTGTTTTAAACAAAACAAAATAAATTTTTTAATATTATCATAATAAGTATTGAATGAAAGAATACATTATTTATTAATTTAAAATCTTAAAAAAATGAATTTCAAATTTTTTTTTAAATTACTTTATAATATAAGATTTAAATTTAATATTTAATAATTGATAAATTAAATTCCATTAAATAATTAAAAGATTGATTTTGATTATATTATAAAAAAATTATAAAGATAATTATCAAAATATTTTTTTGGATATATATTTTAATTTAATTATTTTTTTATAATATATAAAATAATTTTTGAATTGTGAAATAATCAATTCTTGATTAAATACCTCTTTTTTATTTGAATTTATTTTTTTCATTAAATAAATTATAAAAATGTATAATTATATCTTACATTTCTTTTCTGAAAGTTTAAATTATTATTATTTAGAAATTTCATAAAAGTTTGATTTTTTTAAAAATTTCTATAAAAGTTTAAAAATCTTATTTTAAAAAAGAATTAACTATCATGAAAAAATAATTTTCCTTTTTCTAAATTTTTGTATTTTGTTATTTATTTTTTTAAAATTTAATTTAAACATATATATTTTATATTTAAAGGGTTTGAATAATTAATTAAATTTATGGAAATATTCCAAATTAGTTTTTTATTTTAAAGAAATTAAATTAATATATAAATGAAAAAATATTTGTAATATAATATTTATTGAAAAAAATTAAAATAAGAAAAAAATAAAAGTCCAAAATAAAAAAAATAAAAGATTAAAATATTTATTAATAAAAATTTAAATTAAAATATAAAATGGGAACAAAATGCACAAATTGTTTATTAGAGAAAAAAGATAATCAACAATGTGATTTATCAAATAATTTAATAAGTGAAACAATAAAAGCAACAAGCCAATATGATATACATTCAATAAATGAAAATCAAAATAAACACAATGATTATCACAATTTAAAATTTTTAAAATTTAATCCAAAAAATGTTAATAAAATACAACCAATACAAATAACTCAATTAAATAAATATATTCGGGGTTATTTATTTAGAAAAGAGTACAAAAAAAATTTAAAGAATAAATTAATAGAAAATACAAATAATTTATATTCTTTATTTTTAAAAAAATATTCTAATAATGAAAAAGTAAATCAAATATTATATTCTCAAAATCCAAAAATAAAAAATTTATTAACCTTAAATTACAAAGAATTTTATAAAGAAAATGAAGAAGAAAAAGAGAATCCAATAATGAAGATAGAAAATTCTTTAGAAAAAATAAAAAAATACAAAAATTGTTTAATATTTAAATATCCAGATGAAAAATTAATATTAAACGATATGAATCAATGTTTAATAAATGTAGAATCAGTATATAAAGGAGAAGTAGATTTAATAACAAATAAAAAATGTGGTAAAGGAGAATTAATTTATAGAAGTGGAGCTCAAAAATTAGGAACTTGGGTAAATAATGAATTTAAAGGTTGGAATAGATATATTGATTTAAATGGAATATTATATATAGGATATTTTAATAATAATGAATTAAATGGAAAAGGATTAAAATATCAAATAGAAAAAAATAAAATATATAAAGGTGATTTTATAAATAATTTAAAAGATGGTTTTGGAATAGAAGAAAGTGAAGGAACAAAATATGAAGGAGAATTTATAAAAGATAAAAAAAATGGTAAAGGTAAAATATATTTTAAAAATGGAGATACATATGAAGGTAATTTTGAAAATAATAAATTTAATGGAGAAGGACATTATATTTGGAAAAAAAATGGACATGAATATATTGGAAATTATTTAAATGGACAATTTCATGGAAAAGGATTTTATAAATGGAGTGAAAATGAATATTATAAAGGAGATTATAAAATGGGAATTAAAGATGGAAATGGTGAAGTTAAATATCCTGATGGAAAAAAATATATTGGACCTTTTGTTAATGGAAAATTAAATGGAATTGGAACTTTTGAAGATGGAAAAGGCAATAAAGGTGAAGTTGAATTTATTGATGGAAGAATTAATAAAAATTTTAAAATTAAGAAAAAATATATTGTTAAGGAGTAAATTATATTTTTTTTTTGATGCTTTTTTATTGTGTTTTTGTTTTTGAAATATATATTTTTTTTGTTTTATTTATTTTTTATTTATTTTTAATTGTATTCTAATTAAATTAAAAAAAAATATTTTTACTTCAAAAAATAGTCTTGAATTTTTTTTAATTCTTTATTTAGTTCTTCCATATTTTAAATTTAATATTAAAAATAAATATCAAACAAATTTTTCTAATAAACAAATCTATTAATTTAATATTAATAATCCTCTTATCAAATAGAATATTACTATGAATAATTTCTTTTCGATAACCATTAATATAAATCTCCATCATTAAAATTTTTAACTTTTATTTCTATTAAAATAAATGATTTTTGAAATAAACTATATGATTTTTTTAATTTAATATAAAATGATTTGAAATTTTATTATTCACAAAAGGAAATAATCTTTTAAAATATTTTGAATTTAAATCATTAAATCTCTAGTATTATAAAGTTAAATAAAAATCTAAAATCTTGCTAGTGATAATTTCTGTTATTTTTTGAAATGAATTTAATAATAGACTTGATATTTATTTATTGTATAATTTAAAAATAAAAATTTCTTATAACATTTCAAAAATATAGTATATATATTTTCTATATATAAATATAATATTGATTTTTTTTAATTCATTTATCAAATTTGGTAATTTCTTCATTGTGAAAAATATTTGCCATATATAATATTTTCTATAAAATCAATAAAATAATTGTTTGAGTAAATAAAAAAATCATATTAAAAGAAATTTTAATAAAAATAATATTATGTTAAAAAAATAATATTAATCAACATGTTTTTTGAAATCAAAAATAATTTTGTTAAATAATTATTTAAGTTACGCTTATTATATTCGATATCTCTTATTATTGATGAATATAATAAACCTCTGAACAGCTTATTCCAAAAGAAATTTAAGGTTATCCTATGAATTAAAGTATTGTTATCATAAATAAATAATAAGATAAGATAAAACAATAACAAAATTCTGAATTGAAGAATTTTTCCTTTCAAAACAAAAAAAAATTAATTTTTACAATAAAAATTGAATTTAATATTTATAATTTTTTAGAGATATATAGTCGTTTTTATTTTTTACATATTAAATAAAAATGTCTTCTAATGTTCCAAAAGTTTCCTTAAATATGAAAGGAGGAGAAAAGGAATTAAAAGTAGAAGATAATAAAGAATTTATAATTGAATTAGAAGGAAATCCAACTACAGGATATTCATGGTATATGTCTAATGTAGAAGAAGTTAAAAATTCTAATGTTATTGAAATTTTGAATTTAGATAAATATAATGGAACTGAGGATTATGTTCAAGCTCCTCATGAAGAAGGAATGGTAGGATTTGGTGGAGTATATAATTTTAAATTTAAAGTTAAGAATGGTACTTCAAAACAATTACCTAAAATAGTTTTTGAATATAAAAGAGCATGGGAAAAAGATGTTCCACCTCATTCAAAAGCTGAAATTACTTTAAAAATTTAAAGAGTTATTAAAATATTAAATTATTGGAATAAAAACTAATTTTTTTAATTTTAATTGTTTTATTTGGAGAAATCAGAAGAATTTCTTTATTTTCTCAAGTTATATTCTCCACTCCTTTTATATTGAACTTAAAATAATAAAATTACAAATGAAAAATATATTTATTCACAAGTATAATATTCAATTTCTAATAAAATTTTGATGAAAAGAAAAAAGATATTATTTTGAATAAATAATTTAACAAATTTCAATTCTTTTAATAATTGGAATAATCATTTTAGAACTGTTGATTTATTTGAAAAAATAAAATGTTAATTTAAAAACAAAAGAAAATATAATAAGATCAATTAATTTTTTATTTAAAGAAATTAAATATTATATATAAATAATTTATCAAATTTAAAAATAGAAAATGTCAATGGCTATTTATACTTCTTTAAAATATTTAATATATTTTAAGTCTTAGTTTTTGAGAATGTTTTCTATTAATTATGAAAAAATCTTAATATCTAATTTTATGAAATGAACACAAAAAAATGATATTTTAGGAAAATTCATAATAAAAATAATTTAATAAGAAATTTTTTATTGTGTTTAATTTAGAATTTTTAATTTAAATCTTTTACGAATTAAACTTATCCTAAAAAATATTTTGTAAACAATCTAAAATGAATATTTAAAGAGAAATAAATATTATTATTGTAATTGAGTATTAATTCAACATTCATTTAATTTATTTTTTTTAATTAAGATTATCTAAATAATATCATTTCTGTTTTTTTTTATTTAAAAATTAGGATTTTTGATTTTAAGAGATTGAAATAAATTTAAAATATAAATAAAATTGAAAAATAATTTCTAATTTAAAAAAAAATTTTTAACAATATTCAGAGAATATTAAAAATAAAAAAAAGATATAAAATTATCTTTTCCCAAAAAAAGATTTTTATATATAAAATATGAAAGAGTTTTTTCTCAATAAAATAAAAAAAATAAAAAAAAAATAAAAATTTTCATTTTCCAAAATTTTTCCCAAAAAATAAAATATTTATAGACAATAAATAAAAGTATAATAAATAAAATGGAACAAGTAAAAATTACTTATCAAAAATTAAAAAATCAA